>SNQJ01S0000634.1:20054-33182 GCA_010110895.2 Picea sitchensis
TATATATACGAGTTTTGCGGCTACCTATGATGTCTTTTTGTGTTTTTATGTGATGTTTTTGTATATATGATTTATGTTTCAATGTTTTATCTATGTGCAAGATAACAATCCAATATGTAATTTACTAATGAATCCAAAGTTTTATCGAGTTCTCTCGATATGCGTATGTATTGGATAAATTCAAATGATATTTCGAGACGGAGAACTCTTAGGTGGAGACGTAGTAAAACTGATTTGCTAACGGCATACTCACGATTAAGTTAACGAGCCACCAGTTGAGAGTCTAGGTTGACAATCAATTGAGTTATACCTAGAGAGGAGGATTATTTTAAAAGTCTGATGAAGACATGATATTCATCCATGTTATTGGTCACAGATCCAAGGAAAATTCCTCCTGAACTCACTAACTTGCCAGAGTGGCAGATGACCCAAGTTGCAGAAGCGATGTTCTGGTTTTGTCAACTAGCGCCATCTGTAACCTGAAATAGATGGGAAAGGGTGATGTCATCTACACATTCAATCACAAAGCAAAGTATAAGAAATTGAGACAAATCTCGTGCATGCAAAAGAAAAGACACACCAAATCAAGAGTATATAGTACAGTAATGTACAAAGGACACATGTGATATATTCTATGCATAGTACTTATTGAGGTAAATCCCATTTCAGGGCTCACCGAGAGATTTTCCATCATAGTCGACTAACTCATAGGAGCCTCTGTGTAGCACACATTTTATAATGTAAGTCATGCGCCACATGGGTTCTAACTTTCCTGCCCCTAGTTTGTCATGATATTGATCATAGACTAGGACTAGATCGCCTTCTGTGAAAGCACGAGTTGGATGTATTTGTCATATTGATTTTTCATGCGTTTTTTATACGTGTCGTTGATGAGAGAAGAATAGCGACGAGTTTCTTCCAACTTGGTTAAATACAAGAATTTTTCCTCTTCAACAAAAGTGTGAGGTAGTATTTATGTGGTAAGTTTCAACGAGTGGATATCAAATTTGATTGGTAACACTACTTCTATTCCATATTCCAACTGGAATGGCATGAATCCAGCTACAGGTTTTACTGAAGTTTGATAGGCCCAGAGTGCGGAGAAGAGATGCAAGTGCCAAGAGGTTTTTTTTTCTCCCATCATGTGTTGAAGCATGGTATTTAGGAACTTTTTGATTGCTTCAACTTGTCCATTCAACTGAGGATAGTAGCGGGGTGAGTTCTCATGGCGAAAACCCAACTTGGTGCATAATTCACCCATCATTTTGTTATGGAAATGTGATCCATCATCAGTTACAATAGCTTATGGGATACTGAATCGAGTGATTATGTGGTTAAACATGAAGAGTGCTATAGTGCGACCATTGTTAAGGAATGTAGGCATAGCCTTGGCCCATTTAGTGAAATAATAAATGAAAATGATGATATAATTGCTCCCCCCGGCTAAGTTAGGCTTAAATTGCATAAAATCGATGCCCCATTTTGCAAAGGGGTCAACGACAACAATGGGATGCATCATAACGAGGTGGGTACATGCTTTCTTATGAAAGATTTGACAGGGTGGTCATTTTTTAATGGTCGTGACGCAAACTTTGAATATAGAATGCCAAAAATAACTGGAACATAATATTTTCTGGGCTATAGCCATCCCAAAAAGATGACTGCCACAAGCTCCAAGGTGACAGTCATTTAACACTCATTCAACATTGTCATGGGTTAAACAACGTTGCAGGACATTATCAAATCCACAACAATATATTGTGTTCCTGATGATGAGGTAGCATTTAGAGTGGTGTCAAATGCAACATTGTTCATCACGTTAAATGTTCGTATGAAAACATTGGGTTTGGAGGTAGAGAAGAATATCCCCATACCAAGGATTGGATGTACTAATGAGGTACAAGGATTCATCAGGAAGAGAATCGTTGGCCTCAGTATCCTCATTAGTATGGGGAAGATCACAAATAAATTCCATGAAAACCAACGATTTCTTAGCTTTTGATTTGGAAAACTCTAGATCGTATTCCTGGACAATAACGATCCATTTGGAATATTTTCCCCCAAGTACTTGACGAGTAAAGATGTCGTACATGGGGTTTGAGTCAGCAATGACCATGGTAGTGCGTAATAGAATGTAATGGAAAAATCTATGGATGAAAATAAATGCCACCAAAGCCAACTTTTTGACATGCAAATATCATAGTTTGGGACCTAATAGACTCTTACTCAGATAGTAGATCACATGTTTGTTGTCGTCATCATCCTCTTGTTCTAACACCATAGCAATAATGGAAGTAGAGGCAGCCAAATAAAGGATATAGTCTTTCGGATAATTCAGTGGGTTCAAAAGAGGTGTATTCGTTAAGGCATACTTAAGAGCATCGAATGAGCGTTGAGCAGTTTCATCCCATATGAAAGGGGCATATTTCTACAACAATCTCATAAATTTGTTAGTGATTTCAGTGTAATTGCAAATGAAGCAGTGAAGAAATTTTTCCTTCCCTTGCAAACTTTGTAGTTGGATCATATTGTTGGGAGGAGGTAAAGGTAGAATGGCTTTGACTTTTAAGGGATCCACCCTAATCTCCTCTTTGGAGACTACGAACCTGAGGAGTCTCCCTGATTTGACAATAAAGATGCACTTATGGGAGTTCAAACGGATGTTTTAAAACCAACATTGAATAAATATGGCTCGTAGGTGACCAATGTGATCTTTTCAACGAGATGAGTGAGAGGTAAAATCATCGAGGTAAGGTTCAACAATATGTTTGATATTGTGGAATGCATACGACATGGCCCACTGAAAAGTGGCTCCAGCGTTTTTAAGGCCAAAAGGTAATTTTCGATAAGAGAAAGTCCCCCAAGGGAATATGAAGTTTGTTTTATGTTGATCATCCGATATAATGTCAATATGGTTATATCCAGAAATCCCATCCATAAAGGAGAAAACGATGCTTCCGGCAAAATTATCGATAATCTAGTTAATAAAGGGTGTAGGGTAATTGTCCTTGGAACAAGCCTTATTAATATCCCGATAATCGACACAAACATGAATGGTCCCCTTTTTCGTGGCGATCGAAACGATGTTGGAAACCCATTTGGTCAAAGGGGCAGGATAAATAAAACGAGACTTTAACAGTTTTTCGACTTCTGCCTTTATGGCTGTGGTTTTCTTAGGATGAACTGGGGGAAGTTTTTGTCTTACAGGTTTAATTCTTGGATAAGTCTCAATTTCATGAAAAATGATCGATAGATCGATCCCTGACATTTCTTCATAACTCTAAGAGAATATGTTGCGGAATTCTTTGAACAAGGCAGTGTAAGTTTCAACTTCTTCAGCTGAAAATTTGGCTCTTAGTTCTCTGTTTTCCATGATACCTTCTTTGATTGATATGTCGATAGTAATAGTAGAATATATGTTTCCAAAATTCCCCTCAGAGATGGTATCCTAAGTGAGTATTGGATATTGGGGATAGTCGATGATATTTCTAGGAAAGATAGAGTATATATATTTCTCAATGTCATCCAAACTTGGAAGAAAGGACGAACGATGGTGGTTGTCATCCCATGGTGCCTCTTCGATATTAAGAATTTCCATAATAGATTCGTCTGATGGAAAAATATATATGATGTAATCAAAATTAGAGGATAGGGAGTCTAACCAAGATGGTAACAAATAAGTTCTAGATGCCAACAAACGTTGGCCGTCCAATGAAAGAGAGGTAGACTGGATGGAGTCGCATTCATCCTTTGTAGGCCTAAGTGGCATGGTGTCACCTAGTGCATCGAATTATAAAGGACTAGGAACAATCCATGGATCAAATGATTTGTAGGATTGATGTTCCATAGTAAATATCATATTGATCATTGCGATATGTTGCGTAGTGGGAGGAAGAGGTGCAGGAAAGGTACCCATAAGCGAAGAGACTTTTAAGATACCTACTCTAACACTTTCATAAGTGATTTTCAAATCTACGAGAAAAGGAATGTTTTTGGTCGTTTGAGTGCAAGCGTCGGGGGTGCAGTAATCTAACTAATCGATAGTCAAAATTTTACCTTGATGGGGAAATTGGACACATCGAAACACCAAAGAAGCGATGGCATTCATAGCATAAAACCAACTTCTTCCTAACAACAAGTTGTAATTGAGGGGAGCATTTACTACTTCAACATATATTGAAACATGCTTGCCTCCCAATTGAACTTCTAAGGAATGTAATAGTCCATGAGGACATAATCCTTTCCCATATAATGTTCGTAACATGGTGGGATATTGATTAAGACTAGGCAATTTGAGGCCTTTCCAACAAGCCAAAGACATGACACATGTGGAATCTCCCTCGTCCAATATCGTGCAATGAATATGTTGATTGTGGATAACGACATTGATATAAAAGGAAATATGGTGAGAGAGGTGTGATTTAAAATTATCCAGGTTAAATGTGATATTATTACATGACTTCAGATCTATTTCTCTGATGGCTGCCAAGTGAGTTCTACGTTGACTAGGGAAATGTTGTAGAAATTTGAGAGTTGACATAGCACATGGTGCTTGAGCCAAATATTCAACGATGTATTTTTGAGAAACATGTGAATTAGGATTGAAAGTCGACTTTCAAATTGTACTCTTGGGTGGACGTAAGATAGAGTCAAAAGTAGGTTTCTCAATCTGGAGTGGCCTAGATGGAGGAGTAATCATGGTGGATGGTGGATCTTATGTAGTACCATTAGTTACTTTTTCCTTATCATTTTTAGCCAAAGGTGTGTCATATGTCGTAGTACAAGTGGTCAAATATATCTCATTAAACATGTAGATGTGCACACTCGATGAAGCTTCCTCACTAGGGGGATGATTTGGATTTCCTCCTATCAGAGGTGCAGAATTTGTGCAACCAATGATTGATGTTGTGTAAAAGGATGTGTGAGCAGAACAGGTTGAGAATTTCCTCTATAAAGTTTTGAAACTTCGTCATGATGAGGACAATCTCGTGTGTAGTGATCATCACGACAAATGAGACATGGAAATTTCATTTTTTCACTGTTGTTGTTTCTCAGTAGCAAGTGGTTGTTCTTGTGTTTTTGCATTTTCAGTTGGATTATTGTTTTTCTTCAGTTTATTCTTCATTTTCTTCTTCCCCTCTAAATGTTGCAGAGAATCATATTGAAATACATTCACCTCAAATACTTGATTCAGGTTCGAGCTTGGTGAGAGTTAAGTCAATCCAGTAGTGGGGGAAGTGACTCTACGATTAGTCATGCTGGTCGACTGTGAACATGATTTGGTTTTGATGGAATCAATAACTCCATCTAAATGAGAGGTGGAGGATGGTTTTGATGGATTCATTGATGTACAGGGAGTGTTCGGAATAAATTCATACAAAGCACTGGATTGGGAATAAACCAAGTCAATATACTCAACATGAGCAATGTCTTCCTCTTCAGTAATGACACCAACCATGGCTACATCACAAGAAATCAGAGGTAAAAGGCATTTAGTGAACCATTCAACCAATAATTGGTCAGGAATGATTTCTTTGATCTACCATTTTCATTGTCTCCACTCGTGAATATGATCATAGATATGTACGTAGTTGGTTTGACGAATGAAGGTCAATAGTTATGTACCAGTCTCGTAATGGATGGGTAATTGAAGGTGTGTGAGAAAATCCATGGCAAGAGAATTAAAATCTTGAAAATTTATGTGTTGTAACTCAATATACCATTTGGATACTAAACCCATAAGTTTACGCTAGAAAATATGTAATCAGATAGAATCATCCATTAGTGAATTTGATGAACATCAAAGGTGAAAAGTCATAATGTGGTTATTAGGGTCTTCACTATGTTTCTCATCAAATTTTGGGATATCGGAAGGTAATTTAACAGGAATAAATGGCCAAAAAGGAGAATGTAATATGGGATCATTAGTCAATTGTGATAGATCTAGTAGATCTAGAGTGGCTAAGAACTGGAGTTGTTGATTGACCTGAGGATGATATTGGTCTGGCATGGGGACACTAGTAGGACCGTAAACTGTTTGAGGTGGATAGTTGTAACCGACAGGCTCTCCCATATACTGTAGGTGGTGACCAACAAGGGTAGTATTCATTTGTTGAGGAGAAGGGAAACCCATTTGGCCTTAGGGAGGATAACCAGTGTAACCCGGGGGAGGATAGTTCGCATGATTAGCTTGAGGTGGATAACAAATGTTCCCTTGAGGAGAGTAAATAGGTTTTCCTTGAAGAGGGTAAGGATTTGTCCCTTGAGGAGGATAATATTATTGACCTTGAAGACCCCAAGTGGGATTTAGGACCCCTGGGAAAGGTTCTCTAGAATGTAATCTAGAAGGATTGAGATTTGGTATTCCTCCTTGCGAGTTGGGGTTTTATGGCTCTCCCTTATATAGTTGTTGAAACATACCTCCTTAGGATAGTCCCGAGGATTGTGGGGGGTTTCCGGTGAAAGAAGGTTCCCCCTACCATCGGTTGGGTAACAACTGGGGTTTGACCGAGGAAAGGGGGTTTCCCCCGAATCAATAGTAGTGTGTGGAAGAAAGATTGTCCCCGGGTAGGGATGTGCCCACTAGATGGGGGTCTCCCTCAGTAGGGATTTGTCCTACAGTTGGGTCTATGTCTGTGGTAGGGTTTTTCATCCTCTAATGTGAAGGTGTCCCAATAGGGTTTTGTGGAGTATACGAAACAATAGGTTGAAGAGGGATATGAGGTATAATGGTCAAGGTACTTTTCACATTACTGGGAAACATGAATCTTGTTTCACTGTGAACTTTCCCTGAAGTGGTAGCAATATTGATTGTTGATTCAATGATACGATTAATGGGTTGACCTGACGATCTTTCCTTCGCACCGATGGTGGTAGAGGCATGATGAGGGTCAAAAGGCGGTCGGCTAAAATTAAAATTTTTGTAAAGATCTCGTCCTGATGGAGTCCTCCATATATAACGAATAGGCATTTGTTGTGGATCTACCATTTCAACAGAATGAATAGGAGTGGTGTATTCTTCACTAAAATTTGGTTGTATATGTTCCATATCTAGTTGATTATATGACCTTGATGGTAAGTGAGGGTAATCTTCTACTATAACATTACCTAAGGAATCCAATCATACAAGGAGTGGATCGAGAGGCACTTTCAAAGAGGGGTTGACAGGAATGGTTCCTTCCTCAACCGTTACTAAGGCTCTATTGATATTTTCTAGAAAACGAGTAGCAACACTCCCAGTGTCTAAATGGTTCTCAACCTCTTCACAGTAAGTGTCTTACGGTGAGTTAGGAGGTAAGGGTTTGTATCCTTCTGGAGGAACCCATTACATCCTACATGATCTACAAATAACTTTATCTGCCACATTACCAATTTTTTAAGACAACTCAAAGTAAACAAACAACACTCGCTAAAAAAACTAGAAGACCAATAAGAAAATATGCCTTCTGTCAATGAACATACTAGTTGGTTATGAAATCCAACATCGCGTGATCAAAACGAGAAGGAGATAAGATATGAGTGGGTGGATCAATTACGTTGGTGAACTGCTTAACATACTTACACCTTGGTACAATCTTCCTCACTTTTTTACCCGCGGGTTACCCTCCAAGGATCCTGAGTGAGTTTGACCAACGTCTTTTCCAGGTATAAAGAAGACTTCCCTTCACCATCATCTCGTGTAAGGATCCTAAATATTGTGGCTACTAAGGATACCAACTCGTAGTGAGCCTCTAGAGGGTACAGTTGACAGTCAAGTCCGAACATATGGGTAGGATATCAAGTCTGAAATCCTTCAAGAGAACTGAGGAAAAGTAGACTGGTAAAATCCAGAGGACCCTGAATGGATTTAAAATTCATGAAGCTCTGAGACCAAATGAAGAAAATTGAACCTCAAGAAGAACCCCCAATATACGATCTGACTACTATGAATGGTTAAGACTCAAAGGGATAATATTTGTTGCTCTCCCGAACACGACCTCATGCATAACCCCTATGTGAGAGGGGGATCCCATCTAAGCTTATACAAAAATTTGATTTACTCTCCCTATCGCAAGATTTTGAGTTTGTCTTGAATTCTTTGGAGAGTTATTCTCATAGCCTATTCCAAATATCTAGTCCTAGTCTATTGTTGGTGTAAAGATCTTAAAAATAAAAAGTTTCTAGATTGATTTTAATTAGTGTTTATTTTAATGGTTGTTTGGTACACAAAGGTGAATGAAAGTGAAACTGATGATGTTTGGTACTCGACTCCAAAAAAGATGAAAATATTTTGAGTTTGTATTGAATGCTTTGGAGAGTTATTCTCATAGCCTATTCCAAATATCTAGTCCTAGTTTATTGTTGGTGTAAAGATCTTAAAAATAAAAAGTTTCTAGATTGATTTTAATTAGTGTTTATTCTAATGGTTGTTTGGTACACAAAGGTGAATGAAAGTGAAACTGATGATGTTTGGTACTCAACTCCAAAAAAGATGAAAAGAATGAGATGCAAATTTTCTTTTCAATAAACTTCTAGTTATGGGAAGGAGAAGAGTTTCAATTATTTCACTAACAAACACTTAAGAATGAATTTTTTTATGCAATTTCATTCTCAACAAGAATTCTAACAAATGAGAAATTATAAAGAAAACATTTTCCAATATTCAAAACCAATACCTGTAAGTATCTCTTTGTTTGATTGTAAATGTAAATTGAATAATTTAGCTAATGCTTCTTACTTTCACTAATAATGAAAAATAGTTTCACTATAGTGATTTTGAAAAAGAAGGAGCAAAAGAACACAAAAAAAAGACACTCTCAGCAGTGAATAAGAGACTAAAAGAAGAACAAAGTATCCACTCAAAGAAAAATACCAAAAAGCAAAGAATCAAGCTTAATAGCCTTCTGAAATTGAGTAAGTGATCAAAGACAATGAGAACGATGCTGAGATCAATAACTTTCCTTATGAAAACCTCTAATCAATCACATAATCGACAAGAGCAGCAAAAATAAACCAATTTATGTAGAAAAAATGTGGTTTTTGCAATAAGGAAAGACAACACAAACCCAATCAAGAATGAAAAAATGAAAAGAAGAAATTTATAAGTCAAACAAAAGACAAGATCTGATAGAAAAGGATTTGAGCCAGAGAGAAAGACTCAAGAACTCTACCCAACAACAGACAGTGAACAATTTTTCAAAGCAAGGAAAAATCGATGCTCTGGTAGTAACAACACCAGAGCGCTACAATGCTCCCTAATGCACAATGGGGGAGTGTTTATCAAGCTATCATCGCTATGAATTACACTGAAAAGGGCACTAGTTCTGAGAAAAGTTTTGGAAAAACCCAGAAAATTCAAATATTAGAAAAATTCGATTAGAGATTTTGTGAGACAACTTTAGAAAAGATAAAAGATGTATGGATACATCAAATCAACAAATGGTATCCAAATATATGAAAAAGTACGAATGAAACCAAGGAAAGAACAAAAACTAAAAATTTGATCCCCAACGAAGTCACCAATTTTTGTTACGGAATAATTCCCCTACAGACAGTTGAATTTTCCCTTGGAGTATAGACCCCTCTACCAAAAAAGAAAACTACTTTTGGTCACTACCATTCTTATAGATCAATTATGTCATTCAAAGAAAAGAATAATAAGGAATTTAATATAAATCAATAGAATGATATGTCTAACCAACTAAATTATTATTACATCAATTTGAAGAAGATTAATCACATTCAAAATATAAATTAACATTATGATGTGTTCAATCTCATCTATATATAATATGTATTATGTGGTACTTTTAGAAACAACAAAATATAGATTATATCCATTAATCATATAATGGATATGGTACTTGCAAATTAACACAACAAGGAGTGAGATACGATTATAACTTTACAATAGATCCACAATTAAGCAAGAAATAATATATTGCTTATTTGACTTGTCTCACTACATTCTAATATATCTAAACATAGGAGCCTCGCATAAACTCTTGAACACATACAAAAAGGGTGACCNAGTGAGATACTATTATAACTTTACAATAGATCCACAATTAAGCAAGAAATAATATATTGCTTATTTGACTTGTCTCACTACATTCTAATATATCTAAACATAGGAGCCTCGCATAAACTCTTGAACACATACAAAAAGGGTGACCATATATATATATATATATATAATGGTGAAGAATTCTTTTTAAGATTTAANAGGAGCCTCGCATAAACTCTTGAACACATACAAAAAGGGTGACCATATATATATATATATATATAAACAAATTTAATCTTACCAATTAATCATAATTATTCTTAACAAAAGTAAATAATTTACTTCATGAAATTCTAACCCTACTCAATGTGAAATGATCATACCATCCCATTCTAATCGTAACCAAATTAATTCTAATATGGAATGGTCATACCATTATTAGTTTGTGGGAATAATTGTATGACCGTGTTGACCATATCATACAACTAGTGTCATAATACAAGGATTGGAATTTTTTCATTGACAGGAAGTTCATATATCTATTATCCCTTGTCCCACAAACAAGGGGGTCTCATACACCAATTTGATGTTGTTTGGCCGTGACCTTAAAAATAGATTATTATTATTATTAATATACGTAATCACACCGTAAGAGTTATATATGAAATAATAGCGAATATGGAGCCCACCAATGTAGTCGTTGAATCCAATGACTAATATCAAACACCAATCCCAATGAGGAAGGGTGTGGATTGCATACCATGAGGCTTCTACTAATATAAGAATTTCAACGACACTATTTTACGATCACTTCAATGCGCTCATCAATTCGAGTCCTTAATCATTAATTCGCAGAGGTGCAAGAGTGACACTTCGTTGTTCTTCTCGAGATCTCTCAACTAAAATTTATATCAACTAAAATTTATATCAACTAAAATTCCCCTCCATAAACCTTTACTTTGTATCCAACTACAATATGGAAGAACAAAACCAGGAATCCCCATGAGTTATGAAGGTTTGCTCGTTGATTTTCCATCCAACCAAGTACATTGTAAAATATTTTTCGTTGCTCCCTCATTTTCAAAGTTATTAAGGATTTGGATATAGTTTCCGATAAAATCCTACTTAGTGGTATTACCCTCATCGGGAGCGTCCATGAAAATATTCCAGTGAAAAAATTCGCAGCCCAAAAGACGTAGTCTCCTCGAGCGACGAATTATTGTGCGGAAAACCCTAAACAAAAGTGACCTTGGAGTGTACTGTGAGCCTTAGTCTAATGTACGACTCCATGGGAGGTGGAAAGTAAGGGTTGTAGAACACCTGAGAAGCTAAATGGCAGAAGGGAGGATAACAGAGTGGAAAAAGATGAAGGGTTTTATATGGTTATTAAATAAGGTATCACAACAATCAAATCAAAATTGATATTTCATATCGTCAATCGCGAGATATAAAACAACCTAACTTCATGTGGAAATTTGAGGACTTTGAACTTTGTGAAACGATGGCCATATCACCTATAGACGGATGATATGTAAGCATGGTCTACAATCTAACTAAGCATTCTAATGCAGAGGTGAGCCTATAATGTAGAAATGACTAAATTAAAACTTGTGGAGAAAAGGAAACCAATAGATGGAATATTGTTGGGCTTGGGGTTGGGTCCATCATTTTGGAAAACTGGGATCTAGAACCTTCCAAATCCATTTTGAGACATTAAACTATTTTTTGGGGGGTTCTATTATCCTAAAATTGTGCATGCCCCGCTAAACATATTCTACAGTCTGAGACCTTTCCAACCATGTAAAATGTGCATCAATCAGAGCTCTTATGCAAAAGTTATGTCTCCCACAAGTTGACCTACCGTGTTGACCACCATGGTACAAGAGGGTGTCATGTCAACCACCATTACTCATGCATATGGGGTTAGCCACATATTTAATTTCAAGAATATTCTAGAAGTTTTCAAACCCTATCACAATTGAGGGTTGAAGAAGTCAAAAACCTACCCCTAAATGACTATCGGGATATGTTAAATATGAGGCACTAAGAGGAGAAGGGGTTCCATTATTTTGCATTATATCTTGTTACATAGATGAGAAAAACATATTAGATTGGTATTGTGTGAGCATAACAGAGGAGGAGATTTTTTGTAGCAACCATACAAGACGCAAGTCAAAGTAAAGTCCATAGAGAGTGCCTCTTTCTTTGTACTTGCATAATTTCTATACTAGAGAAAAGAGAGCAGAGCAGCCTCACCTTCTAGTTGGGTTTTCTCCTGTATTGGGTTTCCCAAGTCATATATTTTGTTTATTTGTGGATGGTGTGAGTATTTATTTCCATTCCATTTTTTTTAATTTGAACTATTTCATATGTTTTTTTAAGAAAAGAAAAAAGTAATCAAGAGTCTGAGATCTAAAGGAAAAATCATCTTAATAGTAAAGTTTTTAGTTATTTATTAGATTCATTGTGATGAAATGTTTTAGTGGAAGATCCATGATATTTTATAGATCATTTCCCCAAAATGATTTACATGACTCTCACACTTCCCTCATGATTTATTGTACTTGTCTCATGCTCTCAATAACTATGTGAGGTGACTTCAGACACCAACCCTCTTACATGTATTCAATGATTCGGGATTGGAAACACTCCATAGGAAATAGAAGGTTCATGCAAGATACCAGATATATAAAATATGTAGAACATAAATAAAATGCTAGAAAGGGAAGAATAACAGTAAAATATCTAGCATAATCTTCACAATAACACAGAAATGATATAAGAATAGCAATAGAAATAGCACTTTGATTCAGAAAGCAATGTTCACAGGCCTCTTCGAGGGGGAAACCTCCAATCGAGAAGCGCTTTGTTACAATAATCTTCAAGCTAGGGTTTTCATACCCTTGACCCTTATTTATACTAAATATGTCTATTAAGAGAAACATATAGAGGAAGATCCTTCTAGAAGCGAAAGCTTCTATTAGATCTTCTTACATCCTTCTTATTCTATTTTATTGAAAGGCCTTATTAATATTGACCTTTATTACATATGAATACATTGATCTACCTATGTGCGGGTTAGGACCTTAACATGTCCGCCCCCTTAAAAACAACCTTGTCCTCAAGGCTTGAGATGTGGAAAC
>SNQJ01S0000634.1:48439-63778 GCA_010110895.2 Picea sitchensis
AATACGTCTCTACCCTGAAAAAAAATACCCACAATTTCTGCCAAGGAAAGTGCTCTGATACCACTTGCAAGATACCAGATATATAAAATATGCAGAACAGAAATAAAATGCTAGAAATGGTAGAATAACAGTAAAATATCCAGTATAATCTTCACAATAACACATAAATGATATAAGAATAGCAATAGAAATAGCACTTTGATTCAGAAAGCAATGTTCACAGGCCTCTTCGAGGGGGCAACCTCCAATCAAGCAACGCTCTGTTACAATAATCTTCAAGCTAGGGTTTTCATACCCTCGACCCTTATTTATACTAAATATGTCTATTAAGAGAAACATCTAGAGGAAGATCCTTCTAGAAGCGGAAGCTTCTATTAGGTCTTCTTACATATGCCTTATTCTATTTTATTGAAATGCCTTATTAATATTGACCTTTATTACATATGAATACATTGATCTACCTATGTGTGGGTTAGGACCTTAACAATTCATATAAAAGATAATTTTGAATCATTGTTTGAGTTTAATAAATATGGTTAATTCCCCCGTTTAGACACCCCCTCTACTATGGAAACTTATCCCCCATATATTTATCTCTGTCCATATCTGGTGATGCATTTTATTTATTATATATGATACATTTTATTTATTATTTATCATACATGAATGGGCCTAATGGTTAAGAATGTGTGTTTCCTCCTTGGAGGTAACAAGTTCAAATACATAGGGGGGTAGGGTATGTTTACCTTCATAGACTTGAGTAGTGAAATTGTGGTGTGGAGGGGGTCCCTTGTCCCATAAACAGGGGGGTATCATACACCAATTTTGTGTTTGGATTGGACATGAGCTTAAAAATTGTTTATTGTTATTATTATTATTATTACAAATTTTAAATATAACATCACTTAGCCCTTGAAATTACACCATATTTACATTATACATTGTTAAATTGGGGGTTTAAAAATGGGGATGTTACAATTATGATAAATGGAATTGTTCCTTATGAATGAAAGGGAGAATTATTCAAATTTTCATTATATAAATATGGTATTTTCCACCCCTAAAAGTCATTTTCCTCCTTGAGAGAAGGAAAGGAATTGGCATACTCTTGTATGTTGGTCTGAATGGTGTGCCATGTATCTTCCAAGATTGGTTATTGTTGTTTAAATATTCTACAATCATGTTGTTTCTATGTTGACCACAATAGGAATCCTGAAAACAAATTCAATGCTCTACTTAATAATCGATTGTGGTAATGAGACTGCCTTTGTTACTCTAGAGTTTTGATTATGTTTTTTATTATGCAATTACACTGTTTGAAAATGGAACCCCCTATGTAACACCCCAAGATCGAGCCCCAATTGTAAACACAAATATGTTTTGTAGGCTTGTGAGCTAGGTTAATTATAGTCCATAAGGCTTATGTGATTATTAGGTTGGAGAGCCTAGATGCTAAAGGATAGTGAGCCTATTTTTGTATATGTAAACACTCATATCATTAATAAAATACATTGTTGTGTGTAGACCAACCACGATAAACGAGTATGGGGGACTAAAATCCACTAGGAAGGGAAAGAGGGGGCTAAGAGCCTAGGAAAGGGGATAAGATAGAGGGCTTATCCCCAAGGAAATATTATAATATTATTCCTAAAAGACTAAGCTGTGGATATAACTTATGATCTCCTAAGTTCTTATGAGAAAGGAAATGAAATACAAGTGGAGAGAAACAAGCTCCTGGAGGGCCATGTGTCATCAAGGGCACATGCAAATAAATGTGGGGGAAACTAGTCCATTGGGACTCACTCATCCATTCTTCCCATTCACGACTCAGCTATTTTTCTATCCATCAGTCGACCTCTCCCTCATGCACGCAGGCCTGGAGCAGTAATTGTACCTTCCTGTTATGCACAACGCACCTGTACCTTACCTAATCTCGTATAGTACCTTACCCAAGCCAGTGCTGCACCTTATCTGAAGGTCATTATTGACATCATCGTTCCTTGCCTGAACGTGGTTGTTGCCACCACCTGTTCCATACCCGAATTTTTTTGCTGCCTTCACCTCAGTCAGTACCTGGTTGACTTAGGATCTGGATTGAAGAGGCGGGTTGTCAGGACCATGGATTGAAGAGGCGAGTTGTCAGGCCCGTGAGAAACTCTCTCCATGTGAGATAATGGCTCATAATATATTTCATAATGGATCCCAACTGCGGCTAAAGTGCACTGAGATTTCATGTTAGACCTATTGCTGAAGCCCTGGAAGGGAAGTGGGGAAGCCGAATGAATGTTTAGAAAATAAGGGCCACACTTCCTGGGGTGGGACAAGAATGTGGGGAATGAGAGGTTGTAGGTTGTTAGTTTGAGTTTGATCCTGAGAATAAATCCTTCCTGTTGACTGTGTTAGTATCATCCTGGTTAGAAATCCCTTTACTCGGGTGGAGTTTAGTCCCAGCTCGGGGGTGACCCACTGCTAAGAGTTGTGAGAAGTGTGGTCTAAGGATTGGAGGATCATGGAAGTTCTACATGCAGTTGGTGGTATTATATCTAAGATAAGTATCAATTGTGTGTTAATTTACATGTTGTGTATCCATACATGTGTTTATGTTTATGGGGTTTTCCTGTGAGTGTTTCATGTATATTTTTGTTGTTATTTCCGCATGCATCTGTGTATTTGCAGAATATGTTTTTATTCTTAAGGTTTTATAATATACAGATGAAAGTATTATTTTTAAGTGGCATGACCTAGCTTGGGTGGCTAGGTATGTTAGATTATGGTATTAGAGCATAGTAAGTGTGTTTTATTGAGTAACATGGCTCGACCTGGGTGGATGGGTATGTTACATTATGGTATCATAGCCTCAGTTTCAATACTCAGCTTGGATGGGCCATGTAAGTGGGGATTGAAGAAACATTTTCACAGAGACCCATTGTCGAAATGGAAATTTTTTGAGTTTCAGAGAATCCATGAGTGCCAGGAGGGAACTGAGAGCACACATTAACTATGTTTGAAATCTTAGGAGGTGTATCACTTAGGGAAACCACAATGATCACAGGATCTGTTCAGAAGAAGACAAATTCCTCACAATCGTCATATCTGGAGAAGGTGTGCAGTCTTTAAGAACCGAAGTCCTTCGAACTTCACCACTCTAGTTGTTTTAAGCCTTTTTGTCGTGAAAGAGGCAAAATCCTTGAAGCTTCGAAGTCTCGAAGTGAATCTACATCGTAGATCACTGGGAAGAGCACCTGACTGTTGGATTAGGCACAAACCACGAGGTAAAGAATTGTGCAGAAGATCATATCCCAACCATTAAATATGCACACAAGCGAGTGTGAGTCATAGATCTCATGACATTTCGGAGGGTCGACACTCAGGGAGAAACGAGCCCTTATGCTGCCAAAAGGAAAATCTCTTGAAGTCTTGAAATCTGGAGTAAATTTGGATCGTTAATGTTTGGGGACACATTTCCATAGAATAGTGTCTATTTGAAAGTTCAACGTTTGGGAGATTTGTAGTGTTATGTTGAAAAGTCTCCTGAAGCCCAAAGACATGAAGCTCTGGAGAGCACGTGTTTGGGAGTTCATAGATTCTACGTTCGAGAGTTTTATAGTGTTATGTTTGGAAGTTATCCAAATCCCAAAGTTTCAAAGTCTCGTATCCCCGAAGCCTGAAGTTCCGAAGTACCGGAGCCCTGAAGCCCAAATTTCCAAAGTCTCAGAGCTTCGAAGTCCCGAAGCTCCAAAGAGCACTCATTCAAGAGTTCATAATTTTGGTGTTCGGGATTTTTGAAGTGTGTTGTAGAAGAAACCTTTGAAGCTCGGAGTTTTGAATTCTCAGAGCCCCGAAGTCCCGAAGCTTCGGAGAGCACTCATTCGGGATTTCGAAAATTCGACGTTTGAGATTTTTGAAGTGTGTTGTAGAAGAAATTTCCGAAGCCCGGAGTTTCAAAGTCCCGAAGCGTCAGAGTGATGTGGCATGCTGACGTCGCCTAGGGTGACATGGACCCATACTTTGTGTTCCACGTGTCATCTTAATTCATTCTTTTTACAAATATTTTGTGCCAATTGGAACTTGAACACATGTCACCCGTCGATTGGACCATGTGTCATCTCCATATTGTTTCCATGTAACAACCCCTGGTGCATAGTTTCTAATGAGACACGAAAAGTTCAGAAATTCGACATTCGAAGGAAGTGTTGAGTTGTGTTGAAAAAATCCTTTGAATCCCAAATCTCTAGAGCGTTGAAGTCCCGAAACTCTAGAGAAGCATCATTCGGGGACTTAGCCACTTAGGCATTCGGAGGAAAGGTTGTATGGTGTAGGCAGAACCTCTGAAGCCCAAAGTTACGAAGTACCGGAGCCTTGAAGCTCCAAAGAAGCATCTGTTCAGAAGTTTTCCAATTCAACATTTGGGGTAAATGAAGTGTGATGAAGTTGAAACCTCCGAAGCCTGAATCAGCGAAGCCTCGAAGCTCTAAAGATGTACCATGCAAGAGTTCGCCAATTTGGCATTCGGAGGAATTGGTATGTGTTGAAGGAGAGACCTACAAATCCTGAAGTATCAGAGCCCCAAAGTCCCAAAGCTTCGGATAAGCGCCTTTCAGCTAAGCACTTGGTCATAATCGAAGGTCACATGAGATTGGGGGCCGAAGTAAAGGGGCTAGTTCCTGAATGTTTTTTTTAAATACAGAATGGGGCTTAGTGAAGGAGTCTGTGGGGTTGTGATTTGTATGGACTAGAACCTAAAGAAGTAAAGAGGGCCTGTGTACATTATGAGAGGATCCATCATGGGTCCAAGACCTATTTAGGCTCCAGAAGAATAACAATAGTACAAGGTTTTCCTTCAGAGAAAGGAAAATATTCAAATGAACATAACATTTTTCTCAAGACTCAAAATTGAGCATGGGAGCAGGTGTTGGAAATATATTGGATGGTAGAATATAATTATTCACTTAGAAAATTAATTTGGATAGAAAAATTTCTGTAAAACCAGAAGAAAGAATCCTAATGCATTATGGAAACTAAAATGATTGAGACATGGGGGGAAATACCAATACAACCACCTATTAAATGTTGGGGTTGTGGGGAAGATCATATGTTTAGAGACTATCCTCTCAGGGGGGTAAAAGTGAGGAATGTTCATAGTGTACAAGAAGATGAAACACTGGAGGACATGGGTAGAAGTGTACCTAGGATATATGCATCCCTGGACAAAAAGAAAGCTGAGTTTTAGTCACATATGATTGAAGTGGAAGCTGGCTACAGGAGATAAAAGGAAAAATTGTGCATATGTTACCAAAATTGTATATTGTAGTTCTAGCTAACAGATTTTTTTGTATGTATGTTTTTGAAGTTATGGTTATAATTAAAACAGAAAAAGTGCTAGAGATGTCTACATATAGAAGAAAGAAGGACATAGAAAATCCTTCATTGTACATTTGGGATCTTTAAGAAGTTATTGGATCAGATGTTGGGTTCAATCAGAAACATGGAAAACCCTAATGAAATTCTTGTTTGGGAAAACAGTTTAGATGACAATTTTTCACATGAAAATGTGAATGCTAGGTGGGGAAATCCATTTGAAATACATCATAATGCATGTACCATAGGTTCATATGGAGATGAAAAGCATGGGAATAATGAAGGATGGTTTTATAGAATGTGAAAGAGTTGGACCTGGTATCAAGAAGGAGTTGAGGAACTTAAGGACATAATGTTATGTCAATAATATCACACAAGATGATCAAAGGTCAAGAATGAACAATTTTAAGATATAAATCTAGGTGCAGCCATGAAGTTTGGGAATCCACTACAGGAAATCCACTCATGTTAATTAGGGTGCTCAATGAAAATTGTGTATAAGAGTATATCATGTAGTGAATTCCATTCACTCTAAAGGATGCCAATGTACAGATACGACAATAGAGTGTGGGAATATCTACTCTAAAATATTGATAGGTTAAAATGTTGTTTTCCAATAACGAGAAATAAGGAGTATATTTGCAGATATGATGTAACATCTCGAAGGATCAATCCTACAATTTGGAGACAACACCTCCATTATTTCTACCAGAGTGCGCAGTGGAAGCATGGTATGAGGGGCATCAATATGGCATGATAGAAGTTGATTATGCAAGTTAGGTTGAAATCATATGGGTCAAGACAAGAGGAAGTAAGGGTTCATTAAGAAAATCCAAGTGTTGATATGTTTAGTCAAGGAAAGGATAAATCAATTGCTTCAAGAAACAAATTGGTTTTAAATATCCAAGGTTAATCAAAGAGCATGACCAAAAATGTAATTTGGTCATGTAGGAGTTGGATCAGAGGGATCCAAGTAATAATGGAATGATGAAAATTAATATCAGCATAATATATGGTTACAAGTATGCAAAGTAGACAAGAAAGATTCCAGGATGGATTCAAGTCCTTGAACATATTAAGATAATGGAAGAAGAAATCATGAGGTAGACATCAAGGTAATAGGGATGCATGACAACACTCTAGGAGGGACAAAAATAATAGTAGATGATTGTTGATTCTTTCCAAAAGTGTTGAAGGTATTTCCACAATAACATGGATATACCAAGTCAAGAAGAAATTAAAAATTAAATGAATTTCTAAAGAGAAATCAATAAGGAACCATGAAGAACAAAATGGTTCTACGCTTGGTATAGAATGAAAAGGAGATGGTACCTGACAAGAATCCATCTCAAGTGGCATAGAGTCATGAGTGAAATTCCTGAAGGTCGGAAGTATCACTGGAAATTATGATGATAAATTAAAAGCAGTGTTAATTACTTCCAATTAATTCTATGCAGCTGGCGAGGAAGGAATATGTGCATCTTTATAGTATGCTAGAGATTGGCTACACAAGTCAAGTTTGAGGCTAGTTGTACAAGAAAAGAGAAGAGAATGGTGCAAGAAACCTCAAGTGCTAAAGTATTCAATCAGGAAAGGAATGAAGTAGTTCAATCCTGAAAAGTAAATGGATGTTGAAGGTCCAAAGTCTATAAGAGAGTGTGATTGGAATTATAATTTATCCAAGTGTGATTTGGGTTAGATGGATCCAGGAAATAAATGAATATTGAAGGTTAATATCAACATAGTATTTGGCTAGAAATGCAAAAGTACCCAAGAATGATCTGGCTAGAAAGAGCTCAAGGAAATAATAATCAAGTACAATGACTACAGTGAGAGCACAAGAAGATTGAGGAATCCGAGAAGAATTGAAGACTTCTATGAACAACAAAGAAATGTGATAAAGGGAGAAAGAGGTTGTTGAAATTACTATAGCAACAATTATGTTTTGGTTTGTTGGACAACCATACACAAAAAGAGAGAATTATTGAATGTTTTCAAGTGTTGATACTGATGTTGTTGCATATGGAAGGACGCAACATAAAGTTGAAGTGTTGATTATAAGGTTGATAAATGAGAAATGAGATCTTCTATTATTATCAGCTAACCAGGTAGCATGAAATTCATTTAATGGAAGCTATGTAGGTAAGTATTTTATAAATTTATGTTGCATAATTGCTTAAGGGTATTTAGGTAAGAATTTCGTCAACCATATTTATTTATAAAATCACAGTATAAGAGTATTTGAATGTATTAATGAGAATAATATACCACTAGGTGTGGTAAAGCCTGGAGGCGTGTAATAATTATCAAATATTCTTAGTTTGAATGCACACACTGACATAGTAGCATGTCATGTTAATTTGGTTATGAGGTAATAACCAAAGCAATAAAGGGTGTCAACCTTCTATAGGAATGGATGCCAGAAAAACTAGTCATGTATGAGACCATGATATGGTTGGTTATGGAAAGATATGGTTATGGAAAGGCTATGTACCACATAATGTCCAATGAAATTCCTACCTTTAAATAATACTTGGACTGCAACCTTTTTTCTAACACTAACGAACACCACAAAATTATATTCTTGGTGTAGTGTTCGGGTCGAAAAGGAAGGCATCCAAATAATTGAGAAGAAAATAGGAACTGTATGGAGAATGGGTCAAGGCATTGGCCATGCTTCCAATTTACCAATGGTGAGATGCATGACTTAGATATAGAGAATTATGAAAATCAATGCCAAGGTACATTGAATAGATATGCATTTAGAGTGCACTCATGCATAGTAAGTAGTAGAATTGCACTTATGCATGATAGAATTGTATGCTTGAATGCATTGTTGAATGTGTTTTGTGAATGCATGCATATATGTTATCTAATGGAAATAATTATACTAACAACTTAAATGCTACAAACTCATGGAGTTGAGAATGTTTCAAGAGTTGTTAGGACATTGCAACAGGAAAGTTGCAAGTCAAGTAGTCACATGAGAATTGACTACAAGAAATTTTTGTTAATGAAATAGAGTAATAATTGCTAGGAAAAGGAAAGTTTAATTGCTGAAAATTCCTATGCAAAGAATGACATATCATTCCATTAGATAAATTGTTTGGTAGTTGTGATTGAATTGTTAGGTGTAGACAATTCTAAGATCACTTCATAAGGTTTTGGTACTTATTGGAATGAAAGTATGATGTACAGGAAATAATGAGAATTTGTTGGTTGAATGCAAGATGGAAGCATTGCAGGAAAAAAATGGTATTCAGTATGGTGCTTGTTGAAAGCCATAATGAAGACTACATCCTACTATTGTAACAACCATGAAAAATTATGAGACAAAATTTCATATTTTGGGGAAAAGTTGAATTCCTTATGAAACAAGTTTGATTTTCTAAATGAATTTTAATAATTTTCTCTCATGATAACTACATGTGTGTGATGCATATGAGATAATATTGATTAAAGTTGGAATGCTTGGGAAGAACAACTATTGTTGGAGACACTGAAGCCCGTTAAATGTAGAACCTTGGTGGGGTTCTAATAATGAGTTGGCTCTCTCCTTGTGTGTGAAAGCGTTGGCAAGATGGATCGTTGAAGGAATGTGTAGTAGTGAAGGGATACCTGATCCTGGAAGGGTGAGTGAAAAAAGGAAGAGGCAACTTGGGAGTTCTTATGGCATGGTAGTTTTCGTAACGAGGGTATTCCAAATGGAACAATGAGATGAATTATTTCTTGAAGAAGCTCTATGGAATAGAGAAAATGACTTTCAAATACAATATGAATACATGAATTGGTGCTTGAAATCAGAGCACCAGGTGGATAACAAGCTTCATTAGCAAACAAACAGAATCGTTTAGGGAATTTTGAAATGTACATGGTATATGATGCACTAAGGATATTGCATAAATAAGGGGAGGGGGATGTAACACCCCAATATCGAGCCCTAGTTGTAAATATAAATATGTTTTGTAGGTTGGTGAGCTAGATTAATTATAGGCCAAAAGGCTTATGTGATTATTAGTTCGGAGAGCCTAGATGCTAAATTCCATTGAGCATATTTTTGTATATGTAAACACTCATATCATTAATACAATACATCGTTGCATATAGAAAAACCATGATAAAAGAGTATGGGGCACTAAACTCCACTAGGAAGGGAAAGGGGGGAATAAGAGCCTAGGAAAGGGGCTAAGATAAAGGGCTTATCTCCAAGGGAATATTATAATATTATTCCTAAAAGACTAACCTATGGATATAACTTGTGATATCCTAAGTTCTTATGAGAAAGGATATGAAATACAAGTGGAGAGAAACGAGCTCCTGGAGGGCCATGTGATCAAGGGCATGTGCAAATAAATGTGAGGAAAACTAGTCCATTGGGACTCACTCAGCCATTCTTCTCATTCACGACTCAGCTAGTTTTCTATCCATCACTCGACCTCTCCCTCATGCATGTAGGACTAAAGCAGTAATTGTACCTTCCTGTTATGCAGAATGCACCTGTACCTTACCTGAGCCCATATTATACCTTACCTGAGCCAGTATTGCACCTTATATGAAGGTCGTTGTTTCCATCATCGTTCATTTCCTGAACGTGGTTGTTGCCACCAGTTGTTCTATACCCGAATTATGTTTTTTCATTCACCTAAGCCAATACCTGGTTGACTTAGGAGCTGGATTGAAGAGGCAGGTTGTTAGGCCCATGGATTGAATATGCGGGCTATCAGGCCCATGAGAAACGCTCTCCAAGTGAGAGAATTGTTGGGAATATATTTCCTATGGGAGACCAACTGTAGCTATAGTTCTCTGAGACTTCCTATCAGGCATGTTGCTCAAGTTCTGGAAAGGAAGTGGGGTAGCCAAAGGACTGTTGAGTAGAGAAGGGGCACACTTCCTAAGGTGGGACAAGCATGTGGGGAATGAGAGGTTGTAGGTTTTTAGTTTCATTTGTCTCCTGGGATGAAATCCTTCCTGTTGACTATGTTAGTATCATCCTAGTTAGAAATCCCTTTACCCGAGTGGATTTTAGTCCCATCTTTGTGGTGACCCACTGCTGGGAGTTTTGAGCAGCGTGGTCTAAGGATGGGAGGATCATGGAAGGTCTGCACATAGTTTGTGGTATTCTATCAAAGATAAGTATCAATTGTGTGTTAATTTAGATGTTGTGTATTCATACATGTGTTTATGTGTATGGGTTTCTCCTATGAATGATGCATGTATATTTTTACTATTATTTCCCCATGCCTTTGTGTATTTGCAGAATATATTTATATGCTTAAAGTTTTATAATATACAGATGAAAGTGTTTTTTTTAAGTGGCATGACCCATCTTGGGGGGTTGGGTATGTTAAATTATGGTATTAGAACATAGTAAGTGTGTTTTATGGAGTAGCATGGCCCGACCTAGGTGGCTGGGTATGTTACACCCTATATCCTATAGTTTTGACACAACTACACACCCATTGAAAATTTATTGCATCGTATCTTCCTTTACATTGCATAGGAAACATATGGTTGGCCCTTGAAAACCTCTTACTATCAGACTATTTTATGTTAGGGTATTCCTTAATGATAACAACCAAGGAAAGTTTGAGACATTTGAATAGAGTTCTTTGAAATGCCAACAAACCAACCCTCCTTTTAATATTTATATTAACATCATGAATTTGAAATAGCAAGTTCTTATCTTTGAAACACAATCAAAGTAATCCACCTATTCAAATGTATGTATTGACATCATATAATTTGAATACCAATATCATAAAATGATAATATTAACAACGTAACTTTCTTGTCACATTATGATTTTGGAATACTGACCTTTTAATATTGAAATGCTCAAATACAATGATTCACATTATAGCCTTTGAATACTAACTACTAAAAATGTTAACACAATGATTCACATTATCTTGAAATGTTGACTGCTAAAAACTTTATATAGATGTTTGTTTCACATATATTATCCTCTCCCCCACTTCATCGGTATCATTTCATTGCCAAATCCAATGATCGAAGGAAAGGAAGACCCAAAGAAACAAGTCATGGATATGAATATTCCCGGTATTCTTGTAATTTCTTTGTTGAATTTTATTTTATTTTCAATCTGAATATGCATTGTGTTTCTCATGTCGAAACTATGAGTATTTCATGAAATAGATTTATTTATTTTCCCTTTTTTTAACCTGTGATTACAAACAACACACCATTGAAGGTGTGACTTCAAGATCCAAAGCAACAATACAACAAAAGGAAATATTTGAATACATTTACATAAATGGCATGTATGTTTCCACCATGCAATTCATAGATATAATGATCTAAAAATAGGGGGCTAACTTGGTATTCTATGCAAGCACCCTCTACTCCATTAAAATAAACTTTTCAGGACCTTGCTCAATGTCTTAGTTATGCAAGAGGTTTTATGTGTCAAGTTCATGCTTCTTTTAAATGTTTATGTGTGAGGTCTTTAAAAAGTTAAATATGTGTTTTAAACAAATACACAATAAACATAACTTGCAGCAAATAAACCAGCAAAACTCACAACAATAACAAGATGATAAAGGAGTTCACCCCCAACTGGGCTACATCTCCTTGAGCCTCCATCAATGGACTAGGCTCTCTGGGATTAGTTTTTCAAAGATTCTTTTACAATATGCTTCTCAACTCCAATGGATTTAATGACTGTACCATTGGGTTCAGAATACATAAAAACCCCAAAAATGACTAATAGAACTCTAAAAACGGATCATGGCTCATCTGGGCATGACCTCTTCTACATGTGGCCTTGAGCTTCCCTGAGATTCCTTGTGGAAAAAACACCTGTAAATGTCCTCCAATTACTCTGAAACCTATCTCAATGTGTTCAGACCATAACAATTAGCCAAAAACGACTATTCAGTCACATAAACCAGACTTGGGCTCATCTAAGCATGGCCTCCATCAATGGGGGCCCTAAGCTCCCTAGAGCTCTTTGCAACTTCAATGGTGAAAAACCTACAAAAGAAGTCTTCAAATGACTTTGAAAACTATGCCAATGGATTCAGAACGTCCAAAAACCACTAGTTGGGCTTTTTCGGCACCTCATTTGGCCAAAAGATGAAGAAGTTAGGCCTCTTGCCATTTTCCTCCTTCAAGCTTGTTGTCTCTGGTTTGCCAAAATGCACCTCTGTGCATCCAACCTAGCCTCTGCGCATTTTTTCGTGCTTAAAACCAGCACCATGCACATACCTGCAAAATGCACGAAACTGTCGAACGGTTAGGGAACCTAGCCCCCTAACCGCAGAGGCGTTGGGTGCATGGGCCATGTGACCACGTCTTAACACGCAAAAAGGGGCTCCAATGCCAAATGGCATGAGCACTTGACAAGTGGCGGACGGATGGTTTAATCATTTGAAAAATTCTCGCGCAACTCTGGGAGGTATGGTCATATGGTAAGAATGTTAAAAATCGGGGGATGGGGCTAAGCCCCAGCCCCGACCCCGCGCCCATATGAAATAGTTTTAAAGTTAAATAAAAAATAACACCTTTCTTGTTAAGTAACATTATAGGGGCATGCTAGTAGCGCGGCCTTTTCCAAGACTATGCCATATGTGGAGGTCCGGGGTTTGAACCCCACAGACTCCATATTTAATTGTTAAAACAACACTAAGGTATTAATTTAAATATAATATCAAAGGAATATGGTTAAGAAGTAATAGTGTGGCGTGTTGGTTGTTCGGGCTTTGCCAAAGCATTGCACCATGAGGGGAGTCTGGGGTTCGACCCCCATGGACTCCACAAAATTTTACCAAACACCTAAACCAAAAACAGGGTGCCATGTGGCACCTTACCATTTGCCACAATGATGCCACGTGTTCCAATATCATTCACCCACATCTGTCAAATCGAAACTTTCCATGTCAGCATATGCCAACTCAGCATTGACACATCATCTGTCACGTGTGAGTCATACACCTGCCACATCATCATGTACGGACTGTACAGTCATCGTTTTTTTTTCCTGTTTGGGAAATCGAACAGATCGTGATATCTCACTCATTCGATGTTCGTTTGACCCCGTTCGAAGTGCATTGGGTTTGTAATGACAAGGGCTACGCACCTGTTCATTTTGAGACAATTCCAAACACTTTCATTTTTGGGCTAAATTTTGACCCCTAGTCCAGATTCTGATCACACCTTCCCACTGAAAGGATTTTGGACCCACAAAAGCTGATGATTATCTGTCTAATATTCAATACTCTTCTGCTTCCAAGTTCTATCAACTGATTCTACTTGAAAAGTCTTTTTGACAATCACCTGGATACCTTGACATGCCTTTCACTGTAACTGGCTATGTCCCTCAACCACTATTCTTTGGTTGTTGTTGACCCACTATTCTCTTTGTGTTTGGAAGAATTCCATCCTTCCCACTGAGAATAAAGTCCCTCTTACGAACTCTTTGGCGTCAAAACAACCCGCTCTACAATGGCTGCAAAAACTTTCCTGCGACATCTTGTCATAAACCAAGAAAACCATCAATCTTGAAAACAAATTTATACAAGACTGAAAATGATGCCAACAAAGTCTTTTGGCTCTTCAAGCAAACGGTCGCATATTGTACTTCATCAAAGTACATGGCATTTTCATGCATCTTGGTGTGCTCAAAATCGACTTACAAGCCAACAAACACCATAGACTAAACATAAGTTGAAAAACATGATCGACACAATATAGTCGTCAAGACAACATCAACACAAGTCAAGACTCATTTGAAACATATCGACCTTCCCAAAATGACAAGTCGACATTCATGATACACAATCATGTTACAATCATGAATCATTCAAGATGAACTATCACCAAGTTCATTGTTTACACACACACAAAAACACATGCATGTGCAGGACTCTTCAACTCTCCTTCAAGTACAAACATAAGTACATAAACCCAAAACATGTGAGTACATAAGAGCTGAATATGAAAAAGATATATGGATGTAACAAGTGAGCATCATACCCCTCTTTTACATCCTCCTGGTGAAGTTGTGCAACAAACAATAATGCCTTCACACGAATTGCATTCACATGCAACTTGCATCATACAATTTGTACTTGTCATACTCTCAACATAAATGCATACATAAGGCTGAAATGTGCATCTACAACAGAAAAATGCAAGCCTTACTTGCTCAAGAAATCTAACCATTTCTTACCAAGCCAACTCAATGGTGATTTTTTTTGCTGAAAATCGTCTTCTTGTGAATCATCTTGACTCACATCGATGATGGAATCTCCTCTTCCATTCTTGCTAGACTCTTTATCCATCTGCCTCTTGTGATGTGGATGAGTGGTTGGATGCAATGTCCAACATTGATCAATGAGATGACCCTGCTTCTGGCCATGAGTGCAAATCTTTTGCATCCTCTTTTCAAGTTGTCTTTGCTTGGAAAGTTCCCTGAAAGTGGTCAATCTTTTCCAACATTTTGAAACATGATGGTTATATAAACCACAATATGTGCATGGACTTTTTCTTCCATTTTTACATGCAAATTTACCATGCTTAACATAATCAAAAGCAACTGAATGATAGGCAGAAATATACCTTGAACATTCACCTTTATCGCCTTCTTGAGGAGGTGAGTTGGAAGAGTTACAAGCTCTCTTTTAAAGACCAACAAATATGTTCTTGTCCTCATGGCTGTCACAACTCTCTTGTTTCATACATTTGCATTCATCTTGAACATAAGCTTTGCATGCTTGAGGGATTGAACTTGAAACAAAATTTGTTCTTGGAACTTTTTCCCTTGTCTCCTCAACTTTGGAATTCGCTCCATCTCTTTGTTCATATCCAAGACCCCTATACTTGGGCCTCTCCTTAACAACAATAGGCTCAACAATGCCTTGTGCATTCTTGCCTAACCCTCTACCTTCATAGCCCATTTTTAACAATAACTTGGACCCTATTCCTCTAGTGTGATTTTCAAAAACACCAAAGCATTCATCT
>SNQJ01S0000634.1:63828-107554 GCA_010110895.2 Picea sitchensis
GACCCTATTCCTCTTCTGTGATTTTCAAAAACACCAAAGCATTCATCTTGAGAGGAATTTGAAGATAAACTAACATTACATACCTCATGTTCATGCATGTACTTGGTAAGGGTTTCCTTTGCCTCATGGAGTTGAGTCTCCTTTTCATGCAACTTTTCAAGAAGCTGGTCTTTCTCCTCCTTTATGGCCATCAACTGCTCTTGAAGGGAAATGCTCTCTTCTCTATCTTCCCACAAATCTTGTACCATATCTCTCATGGTTACAAACTCCTTCAACATCTCTTTGTCAAAGAACTTGTATAATGAAGATGTATGAGAACTATCAATGTTTGAAGCTTCCTCCATCCTTGCAAGATATCAATCTTCAACACAAAACTTGCACAAATACCAACAGCTAAAACTCTAGCTATCAATTGCAATAACATGAGCAAAACTATGCTCTAATACCACCTGATCTGAAAATAGGGGGCTAACTTGTTATGCTATACAAGCACCCTCTACTCCATTAAAATAAACTTTTCAGGACCTTACTCAATGTTTTAGGTATGCAAGAGGTTTTATGTGTCAAGTTCATGCTTCTTTTAAATGTTTATGTGTGAGGTATTTAAAAAATTAAATATGTGTTTTAAACAAATACACAATAAACATAACTTGCAGCAAATAAACCAGCAAAACTCACAACAATAACAAGATGATAAAGGAGTTCACCCCCAACTGGGCTACATATCCTTGAGCCTCCATCAATGGACTAGGCTCTCTGGGATTAGTTTGTCAAAGATTATTTTACAAGCTGCTTCTCAACTCCAATGGATTTACTGACTATACCATTGGGTTCAAAATACATAAAAACCCCAAAAATGACTAATAGAACTCTGAAAACAGATCATGGCTCATCTGGGCATGACCTCTTCTACATGTGGCCTTGAGCTTCCTTGTGGAAAAAACACCTGTAAAAGTCCTCAAATACCTATGAAACATATCCCAATGTGTTCAGACCATAACAATTAGCCAAAAATGACTATTCAGTCACAGAAAACAAACTTGGGCTCATCTGAGCATGACCTCCATCAATGGGGACCCTAAGCTCCCTAGAGCTCTTTGCAACTTCAATGATGAAAAAACTACAAAATAAGTCTTCAGATGCCTTCTAAAACTGTGCCAATGGATTCAGAACGTCCAAAAACCCCTAGCTGGGCTTTTTCGGCATCTCATTTGGCCAAAAGATGAAGAAGTTAGGCTTCCTGCCATTTTCCTCCTTCAATTTTGTTGTCTCTGGTTCGCCAAAATGCACTTTTGTGCGTCCAACCTAGCCTCTGCACGTTTTTCCGTGCTTAAACCCAACACCATGCACATACCCGTAAAACACGTGAAACTGTCGAATGGTTAGGGAACCTAGCCCCCTAACCGCAGAGGCGTTGGGTGCATGGGCCATGTGACCACGTCTTAATGCGCAAAAAGGGGCTCCAATGCCAAATGGCATGAGCACTTGACAAGTGGCGGACGGATGGTTTAACCATTTGAAAAATCCCCGTGCAACTCTGGGAGGTATGGTCATATGGTAAGAATGTTAAAAATTGGGGGCTGGGGCTAAGCCCCAGCCCCGACCCCACGCCCATATGAAATAGTTTTAAAGTTAAATAAAAATTAACACCTTTCCAATTAAGTAACACTATAGGGGCACGTCGGTAGGGGGGCCTTTGCCAAAACTATGCCATATGTGGAGGCCTGGGGTTCGAACCCCAGACTCCATATTTAATTTTTAAAACAGCACTAAAGTATTAATTTAAATATATTATCAAAGGATATGGTTAAGAATTAATAGTATGGCGTGTTGGTTGTTCGGACTTTTCCAAAGCATTGCACCATGAGTGGAGGTCCGGGGTTCAACCCCCATGGACTCCACAAAATTTTACCAAACACCCAAACCAAAAACAGGGTGCCATGTGGCACCTTACCATTTGCCACAATGATGCCACGTGTTCCAATATCATTCGCCCACATCTGTCAAATCGAAACTTGCCACGTCAGCATATGCCAAATCAGCATTGACACATCATTTTCCATGTGTGAGTCGTACACCTGCCACGTCATCATGTATGGACTGTACAGTCAACATTTTTTTTTTCCTGTTTGGCAAATCGAACAAATCACGATATCTCACTCATATGATGTCTGTTTAACCCCGTTCGAAGTGCGTTGGGTTCGTAACGACGAGGGCTACACACTTGTTTGTTTTGAGGCGATTCCAAAAAATTTCATTTTTGGGCTAAATTTTGACCCCTGGTCCAGATTTTGATCAGATAATCACTTTAGTTTTGAATAACTATGGAAGAGGCGGAGGAAAAAAAGTGTTTTTTTGTTAGGTTAAACTTGACTTGTTTAAAAAGTCAAATTTGTTAGGTCAATAGTGGTGGTTTCTAGAACATGGTTTTGGTAGTATTTAGTTTTATATCTCATGGATTACATGTAGTGAAAGCCATTAAAATGCTCGTGATACACCATTGTAATTCACCAAGAGTTGATCATCTCACTTGGACGGATTGGATGGTTATTCGAGTAAGAGTTTTCTAAGATAAATCTCATGTGATTTATGTGTGCATATTGTTTTATTCTTTTTATTTTATTTATCTCACATTTTTGTTTCCTAACAACTGGTATTACAACAAGATTGACAATGATTAAATGAAGGACACAATTTTTGAAGTAGAAATCCAAGGTTTAAATCCCTAAGGGGCATTGAAGGATTCATCATTGAGATTTGAAGAGCACTATATTTGGGCTCATAGTGCACGAGAGTGTTGAGTTACAGGAATTGGAAAACAATGATAATGTATGGAAAGAGGATGACAACATAAGTGTGGGGATAGAAACAATGAAAAAAAAACAATTGAAATTTTAATGAAATAGAATGTAAATGGGCATATGAGTGTAACACTTGGTTAGGCATGGATACTCTATGTCTGAAGTTTCACTAGTAATGTTTAGACCTAGACCTACATGATAGGGGGGAGCATTGGGATTCCTAGATACCCTGACATTGAGGGAGGTTTAGTCACATTTGTTCATGGGAAGCCCCAAGTCATGTTTAAAGGGGGGAATGTTAGGTTAAACTTGACTCGATGAAAAAGTCAAAGTTGTTCGCCCAACAATGGTGGTTTTGAGTACATGGTTTCGGTATCTTGTGGTTTTGGAAACTATGGATTAAATGTAATTAAATCATTTAAAATTTTGGTGATACTCCATTGTAATGTGTTGAGAGTTGAGTGGCGAAGGCTCACTTAGTAAGGCTATCTCGCTTGGGTAGGTTTGGTCAAGAGAAATAATATATTTATTCTTGACTTGTTTTTCTATAAAGGTTTTCCGAGATAAAACTTTTGTGATTTATATGTGCACATTGCTATGGTGTTGATATTTTTTATTTTTTATTTTAATTCCTTAACCACCAATCCTCCCAAAAGGTTAAATGCCCTCACCACCCATATTTTGAGGGTTAAAGTGTTTATTTTTATATTGTATTTGTATTTTTTTATAAAGTGAATATGTTCATCTATTCTTGCACAACCATATCTTCTTAAGATGATATCCAATATATATTAAATGTTTTCATTGAAAATAAATTGGTCCTTTTATTCTAAAAATCAATTAATTAACTAAACTATAAATTTTAGATTTGAAATGTCCCATACAATTTTCCAAATCACCCTTGCTCACAATATCCAACTAAGAAAAATTAATCAATATTTTTTTTTGCGTCTTCTATAACATAAAAACTTAGCAACTTGAAAATGAAGAGGAATTGTAAAAGATCTCCATTATAAAAAGTTGTTTGACATAAATGAAAAAAAACATTATTTAAATTTTTTGAGGGTTAAGATGTTTATTTTTACATTACATATGTACTTTTTGATATACTTTCTTAATTTGTTACTCTCATAATATGTTTTAAATATTTTAATTAAAAAAATCATTTTATTTGAAAAGTCAATTGATTGACTAAATTATAGATTTTAAATTTTAAAGACATTGTTTAACTGTTATATTAAATGATTTTTTCCCTGAATTTAACAATATAAATATACATGAAATCACTATGTTTTATTGTTTAAAATTCATTTTTGAATGTAGGAATGGATTCAACATATTGAAAAACCCTTCAGGCCATTAAATTATACAGAATTAATCACTCAAATCATTTCGTAAAACTTTTAGACTACGAAAAATTAAAATCCCCCAAAATCAACCCTTAATTAACATAAATGAAATCAAACCATTTAAAACTTTTCATAACAAAAATAAAATATATTATATTTAATTACATATACAAATAATATCTATAATCACATATATTAATATATTGATATAAAAAAACACTAACTTTTATTATTGAAAATACCAACAAACCAATCCTCCTTTTAATATTTATATTAACAACTTAACTTTGAAATACCCAATTTCTTATTTTTGAAACCCAAGCAAAGTATTCCAGCTATTAAAATATATGTATGGACATCATAACATTTAAATACCATCATGCTAACATAAAAATCTTAAAAGCTTATTTTTCCTTTCACATTATGATTTTGGAACACTAACCTTTTAATCTCAAAATGCTCCAATACGGTGATTGACATCATAACCTTCCTATACTAACCGCTAAAAGCATTAATAAATATTAATATAGTTACTCCCATTATCTTGGAATACTCACCGCTAAAATCTTTATATAGACATTTGATTCACATACATTATCATCTATCTGAGGAAGGAAAAAGGTATCCAAAGAAATAGATCATTTAAATATTGTAGGTGTTGTTTCAAATATTATTTGTTACGTTAAACTTAATAAGTTGAAGGAGTCAAATTTGTTGGGTTAGGTTAATAGTAGTGGTTTCTTGCACATGGTTTTAGTATGGAGTGGTTTTAGTAATGGTTTTTTGCACATGGTTTTAGTATGGATTGGTTTTTGAATCAGTGGATTATATGTAATGAAAGCCTTTAAAATGATGGTGATACTCCATTGTAATGCACTACGGGAAGGGTCGGGAGATGTTCACTTGGGGAGGTATCATAGGTTGAGTGGATTGGTTAGTTTTTCTGTAAAGGTTTTTTAAGATAAATCTCATGTGATTTATGTGTGCTTGTTTCTATGTTCTTGTTAATACTTAGTTCTTGTTATTTTATTTTTCTAACATTTTTATTTCATAACTACTATGAGAGGGAGGTTGATTTTTATGGAAAAAAAGACGCGATAGCTAGAGAGAACAACTAGTTTTGGGTCTTAGGTGAGAGAGTTGAGAGAGTCGAGGTTGAGGAAGGAAAGGGGAGAGGATGATGAACAATAACAATGAAATGCATATGACTATAGAACTTGGGAGAGGATGCTAAATTTTATATGACTCTGCTATCTAGTTAGACAAGCGTGCTCAGGGTTTGATGTTTCACTGATAATGTCTAGAAGGATACGATGATTTTGATGGAAGTTTGGCAAGATTTGGTCATGGGAAACCTCAAGTTAATTTTAAAGGAAAAATGTTAGATTAAACCTTACTAGATTACAGAGTCAAAGTTGTTAGGTTAATAATAGTGGTTTCTAACACATGGTTATAGTAGCTCACGGATTTACCACCCATGGATTACATGTACCCAAAGCCTTTAGAAGGGAGTTGATACTCCATTGTAATGCACCCATAGTTATGTAACTTATGTATACATGGGATGAAAGAGTGTGTCACCTTTGTGACACTAAGAAGGTTGAAGATGAAAAACACTTTCTCTTAGATTTTCCACCCTATACCCATATTAGATCTCATTTTCAAAATATTTATCACACTACCAACCTTCCTAACCTCTTAACTCAACAAACGTATGATGATTTTGGAAAGTTTCTCTTAATGTTTTTTGAGCACAGAAACAAAATTCTAAAGAATGACAAGTAATCACTTACCTTCTTAAGATCCAATAAACCAATTCGGTCTTAGTGGACGTTAATCATCATCAATTATGTTTCAAAGAGAGAGCAAGGAAACATCAAAATCACATCACGATGAAAAAGAAAAGGGACACAACGTTGTCCATCCGAAAACAACGAGTCATAGAATTTTATTATTTGTTTTGTGTTTTTCAGCGTCGAGCGGCGCAACGTTGTCCATCCGAAAACTAGTAAGGATCACATCCCCTTCAAATGTAAGTACAATAATGATATAATTTCTGAAGATTTCATAACCATCCAGTTGAATTGGAGATCAACTGGAGAGGCAACGCACGGTAATAATTAAAGAGGATGTCTCATGTTAATATCTGGGTTTACCAGCCTTGAAATCGGTGTTCATTACAGTTGATCGATGTTCACTACAATGTGAAAACTTTGTTGTTTTATTTAATCTCTTGAATGGCCCAAATTAAACTTACTAATTATGGATTTTTAGTATTAAAAATAATAATAATAATATAATTTTTAAAATTATTATATTATTCATAACAATGTTTTTCTAAAAATAATAATAATAAAAATTTTGAACATGAATTATATTAAGATTAAAGATAACAAAAGTAAGAACATGAAACTCCTCTTTGAGACTCTTGTTACACCTGTTATTCTTTATGGATGTGAAGTATGGGGTTGTAGTATCTCTCGTGAATCTTGGAGAAAGATAGAGCAAATACAAAAGAATTTTATAACCTATAATCTCAAAATTAAAGGAAGAAATACGCCCTATCCATCCTCCTGGTGAAACAGCCTCTCCCATTTAGAGCAGGGCTATGATTGTATACCTATTGTATTAGAACAAGTTAAACAACATGAGACAAAGGGCTACCTAAAATTGCTTCCAAATCAGATCCGCCAGCACCATCGTCAAGTGAGGATGGCATAAAGATTTTCGATCTTGGCTAAACTATTGGGGAATCATGGAAGAAACCATTTTGAAGAATAAAGATACTATTAAAAAGCGTCAAATCAAAATTTAAGAGGAAAAATGTGGTGTGATAAAGGTTAGAGGAAAAAAGAAAATTAAGGTATTATAAAGATGTAATCAACTCTAATCTAGAAGATCAAAATTATCTATCTGTTTTATGGGAGTGTAAGGGAAAAAATAAAGCATTCTTGGAATAGAACAAATTCTCCACGAGCTCCATATGGCCGGGGCGTTGGTTTAATTCTAAAATGCCATGGGATGAAGAGTGTGTCACCTTTGTGACCTCTCTGAAGTTGAAGATGAAAAGCACTTTCTCTTAGATTGTCCGACCTATGCCCATATTAGATCTTATTTTCAAAATGGTAGTCCACACTACTTTCAAAATATTGATCACACTACCAACCTTCCTAACCTCTTAACTCAACAAAAGTATGGTGATCTTGGAAAGCTTCTCTTAATGTTTTTTGAGCACATAAACAAAATTCTAAAGAATCACAAGTAATCACTTACCCTCTTAAGATCCGATAAACTAATTAGATCTTAGTGGACATTAATCATCATCATCATATTAAGACTAAAGATAAACATTAATAACAAAAGTAAAAATTAATAAGATTTGAAATAACATGATTTCATAGTTTAGTGATAAGCATTAATACGATTTGGAATAACGTGGTCAGCTGTACAATTTATTGCATACTCGTTGCAACACGCTATATATGAATTATAGTGGGGCCAAACTTATTCCATGTTTTCTCTTCATAACATTGAAGATATGGGAATAAGGAGAACAAGCTGAGATTTAAGATACGGAAATAAACAGATTGACAAAATCTAAGAATAACGACAGTCAAATTAGTTTAGTTTATTGGGTTCGTTTTATAATTTAAGGGTCAAGATGAATATATAGTAAAGGTTTTCGAAAGATAAAAAAGGGTAAAATGCTAAATCAATCACCATCCAAGGTTTAATGGTCAAATCTAATTTAAGAATGCAAACAATTTTTATTTAATTTTTATTTTTTAAATATATTCATCAATCTAATAATCATTATGGAGGTTTTTATAAATTAATTGTTTGTGCATAAAACCCATGTTATTTATAGGATAAGTTAGCTAGCTTTTCAAAGAATAATGATTTCAACAATTATTAGTTATATGATTCCTACCAATCCATAAATATTACATGAACCATAAGAAATTAACTATATTCAGTAGTAAGAACACTTTGATTAACCCAATTCAGTAGACTTTAATACCCAATTAAGATAAATTTGAAAAATGCATACCAAAGATTAAAGGATACTGGTTTTAGTTTGTAATAATTAAATATTTGTTTATTCATAAATCAATTTTCATGTAATATTTGGAAAAATGTCAAAGGAACATTTTTCCAAATTTGCATATAGCTTGTGTTGCCACAGAGTGTGCAAAACCTATTGAATATGTTGCAAGTGTTCCTCCCAACTCTTGTTAAAGATGAGGATGTCAACCAAATAAACTACCACAAAATAATTGATGAAAGGTCGCAAGATATTGTCCATAAACCTCATGAAGGTTGTTGGGGAATTCGCCAAGCCAAAGGGCATGACAAGCTAACCAAAAAGACCTTCTTTGGACTTGAAGACAGTCTTCCATACATCGGTTTTCTCTATTAGGGCTCGGTGGTAGTCAGAATCCAGATCAATCTTACTGAAGCATTTGGACCCCTTGAGCTGGTCAAGGAGATCGTCAGTTCGGAAAATTGGGTACCAGTTCCTGACTGTGATTTTATTTAGGGATTGGTAATCAATGTAGAGTTGTCAAGTCCCGTATTTCTTCTGCACAAGTATGATTAGGCTTCCACATGGTGATGAACTTGGTTGGATGTGCCCCCTTTTTAGCAGCTCTTGTATCTAGCGCTTGATTTCCTGATTTTCTAACAAAGAGTCATGATAGACTAACCCATTGGGTAGCCATGCGTTGGGGGTCAGATCGATTGAATGTTTGACCTAGTAGTATAGAGGTAACCCAGTGGGTGAGGATAAGATGTCTTTGTATTCTTTCACGACATTATCCACTTACTTCTTCTGTGTGGAGAGAATTGTCACAAAGGCCATGGATGTGGCTACTACCTTCCACTTACTTTGAGCATGAATCACGAAGAAGAAAAACTTCCTGGTTTGAGAGAAGACCTTCCTGCATTGCTTGGTAGAGATCAAAGAAATGGAAGTAGGTGGGATTACCTTAGGTATCCTGTATAATTTACTATCTAAAGTAATAATAACACTATGAGGCCTAGACTCATATGCATCATGATATTTCCATAAATAAGGTTCTCTCAAAAGAAAATCACAAACTTCAACGGGGGAGACATCACATGATACCTCATCTTTTAAGAGTTTGATGTCGTAGGAAATGCAATACTGTTGGCTGACACAAAGATCACTCCCTTGGTGGAGCCTTCCGATGTTGCACGATTGTAGGTACGGTGTTGTTAACAAGGCCAAATGCTTGACGACCTCCGCTCAGTTGAGGCTCTTCTGGTTACTGCTATCAACGATGAAGTGCAGCAAAGTATCCTTCACCCACATCTATGAATGAAAGAGGCACTTTCCTTCCTCTGGTTCATTAGGTTCGTCGGGTTGGATCTTCGTGGGAGCAACAATATCCCTAGGTTCTACGTCAATGATATGTCTCCCTTTTTTTGGTTATGACTCATAGTTGGAACACACATATGATTCATAGGCTTTCACCTCAAACCCCAATGACTTCTTTGAGGGACATTCAATAGTCTTATGCCAAGGGATCTTATGGAACTCACACCACTTCCCAATGTCTTTCTTTGTCTTCCTATTGTCCTTCTTTGTTTTCATCCTAGATTGGTTGTCCCAAGGATGTCCATCCTTGATTTTTCCTTTGTTATACCGTTTGGAGCTACCTTTTCCCTACTTTTGTTGTGAGGGGTTCACATACCCAAACTGTCGTGTCTTTTGTTTAACCTTCTACTCGATTTTGACAATGTATCAATAGATCACGCCCAAGGAAGAGATGTCCAAAAACTCCATTTATGTTTGGATGTATCTATGCATACTGCCTCAGTACTTGAGCACTATATGGCACTTAGATTCGTTGATACCCAACTTGGTGTGCAAGGCATGGAAGAAATTTGCAAACTCAGGCACTACTTGGTCCCTTTCCTGCCACAATGTGGTCAATATTGTATATAGTTCATCATAACTTCCAATAGGGTAGTATTGTTTCTTAATAGAATCCCTGAAAGAACCCCATTTGTGTGCAACTGCATATAATGGAGATTATTACGTTTCCTTTTGCTCACAGAAAGTCTCCCACCAATATTTGACATGGGAGATAGCCTTAAGGAGTGCAAATGTAACATTTCCTCTATCAGAAAAGTCATGGACAAAAAATACCCTTCTAGAAGATTTAACCATTTGTATACATTAGATGCATCTATCTCACCTTCAAATATAAGAATATCAAAATTGATATGTACCTTGAAGGGGGCGGTGCCTCCACTCGAGGAATATGTGTTTCTTGTTGGAAGTCGTCGAAGTATTTTCACAAAATTATCCATCATATTGTTCCTCTATCACGTGAGGGCCTCCTCGAGCAACAGTTTAATGGGATCTCCTACCCCATCACCTCTTCTTTCTTCCCCCATGGGAGGTCTTCAGGTTTAGCAAGGTTGATCTTGCAAAGGTTCAACTGGTTTGAGTCCCAACTGCTTATACCCTGATCTCGTTAGGGACATGCACAAAGAAAGAAATGAAGAGTAGACCGCTCTGATACCACTAATCTAGATTTACGAGCGGAACTAAATGAAATATAGATCTATAACATTAACATAGAGATATAGTGAACAATAAGAGATATACAATAAAACCTGGATTCTATTCAATAAATAAATATGTTGAAACTGTAAAATACATAATGAAACAATCTTGCTCGAATGGTGGTAGTTAATCTCTGAGAAGAGATGTGGCAGCTACACGCATTCATATGAGCACATTAAAATGATTCATCTAGGCCTTTTAGCATGAATAAGTAATCAAAAAACCCTATACATCCAAAAATATAACCCTAGGATATGAAGCGTCGGAATTCATGTGGGCTCCGATGGAGTAACTTGGTACATCAACTTCCTAGGGTCGTAATTTTTGCATACAATCTTCATTTTAGGTGCACGATAACCCGTTGGAAAGGTATATATGAGGACTACACATGTTTCCCTCACAGTCTAACTCCCACTACAGTGTGGCAATGGAGAGCCCAAAAAACATTGTTTAGGGCCTCAAAATGGCCACAGAAGTTTAAGACCCGAAAAGCTAGAAAAAAACTTTCATGATGAAAACTGTATCTGAGCAAGTTGGAATAGGTGGGTGGCCACCGATAGTCACCTAGATCATTTATATAACATAAAAAAATTACCATCTTGAAAATAAAAAGGAATTGTAAAAGATCTCCATCATTTAAAAAAAATTGTTCGACATAAATGAAGACAAGGATCATTTACAACTTTTTTGAGGGTTAAGATGTTTATTTTTACATTACATATATACTTCTTTATAGAATACATGTGTTTGTTTATGCATTGCACGACTATTCTTTCTTAATATGTTACCTTATTAATATTTTTTAAATTTTTTAATTGAAAAAAAATCATTTTATTTGAAAAGTCATTTGATTGACTAAATTATACATTTTAAATTTTAAATTTTAAATCTCCACTAAATTTTCTAAATCATACTTTTTCATGATAATTAACTAAACAAAATTAATGGATATTTAATACCGATGCTTTCCATCTTAACCTCTTGCATAGCCTTGGAGCTTAACTTGAAAATAAATATTAATGATAAAAGATCTATATTTTAAAAAGGATATTTCACCATAAACAATTAATTGCCATAAATGAAATCAAACATCATTTAAAACTTTTCATAACAAAAATAATATATATTATTTTTAATTGTTTATACAAATAATATATATAAATCACACATATATTGATATATTTATGAAAATAATATATATTATATTTAATTATTTATACAAATAATATATATAAATTACACATATATTGATATATTGATATTATAACTTGGAAACACTCATTTTTATTTTTGGAAATACTAACAAAAAAAATCTTTATATTAACTTAGTAAATTTAAAATATAAATTTTTTTTACGTGTGTTGGTCTCAGCCCAGCCTGTCTTTGTTTCACTTGGTTAACTCATCTGTGCGCGCCTGTCTGTGCCCGTCCTGTCTTGTTCCTATTGCTTTTCCTAGCCATAGTGTGAGAAGTGTTCCGATAACATACCAATAAATAATCCACGTGTTCATAATCCCCGGTACATCCCAATTGCGTAATGCGTAGTACAAGCCTCGGTTCCCCCCATGGTAAGAGAGCTGGACCCATAGTGTGAATGATAGTGTGAATGAAGCACAGTCCAAATCGCGTAGCAATACCCCAAACCCTTTAGGAGGATCCAATCCCCCGACTAGAAAAGAACATTACACACATTACACATATATCTATATACGTATATATAAAATATAGTCTGAGTCTCCCATGGATGGATTTTTCCACCAATACCTAATATCCTAGTCACGTCTGTCTAATCAGGTGGGTTAACTACACGAATGAGTACACGACCTAATATCCTAGTCACGTCTGTCTAATCAGGTGGGTTAACTACACGAATGAGTACACGATGATTTCGGGTCAACCATCAGATCTTACCTGTAGGCTTTTCTATGTAAACCTGCCTAAGCCCACCTATAGGTGTTTATTCCTTCCATAGTCACCAAGGTTCCTGGTTAACTATGAGGTAGGTAGGAGACCGATCACTAGGCCCCTAGGATGACTTCTTCGCAAAGCACCTTGACCCTATAGACTGAACGGTCCAGTGGCATGACTGTAGCTACGCAATGCTTCACTCATTCCCATTAGGCATTGCAATGAAACCACTGAAGCTTTCAATCTAAAGCCATTAAGGCAAGTGGTGGAGCTTGCTAAGCATAGCTACGCGCATGGATCAATAGAGTCTCTTCAGCGGGAAAGCTCGCTACTTTACGTAAAAGAAAACACCAGAGCGTGATTCGCCAATTTTTAATCAAAGGTATTCCCATGGTAGGGATGGATTCCAGGACTGCCGTAAGGGCATTTGGACTCGGCCTAAATCCACTAGTAGGAGAGAGCTCGGGTCATTCCGCTATATTAGGGCCCCCGATGAGCTGAGTTCCTTACATAATGGATGAAGTAAATGAGGGATCCACCAAGATTTGTCACCTTGCTATGAACCCATAAGTAGGGCTACATGCCCGGTTCCTTTCATGGGCTTGATCAATAGCAGGTATAGTACCGATGCTGGTATCGATCATGGATATATGTTCCTAGCATTTCAATAATCATGGATGTATGTCTCCGCTCAATAATGGTAGTGGAGTCGAAGTTGCTACTCTGTTTATAAGCAACAAAGTCTAGACCTAAGTTGTAATGGCTCCTGGTGAGGTGTGGGTTATAGGCTCCATCTCCTCAGGATCGAAGCCGAATAAGCTAGGATAATCGACTAGGACTCCATTGGACCGTAGTATGACCATACATAAGTCACCCAATGAGTAGACTGTCCTTAAGCTAGCAGGCACTAACCCATACCTGGACCGAATCCAACTTAGGTACCAGCACACGAGATGATATGGACGTAGAATAGTCGATGTAGCCACTTCTGTAATTTATAGCCAGAAGGTGTACGGAATCTGCCTCTTTGCTTGTTGTTGCTTCCCCCTTTGGTGAGATCTAGAACTGAGTTCCCTGAGTGGGATGCACCATTGATTGAAGCTATATCCTGCAGGTTCTTACTTGAGAGGATGAATTAGAATACCATATAGGAGGGGACTACGCATTTGAGGGATCGATCTCTCTCTCGATGGACTCCATAGGAAACAAAGAGAGCATAGGAAGGAGTCAGCACACCTAATAACAATCAAGGGTTGTTCCCTCCTGCTCACTACACATGCTGAAACCATCAGAAAGGGTGTTTATGGGACTTCCTACCAATCGCATGACCGAGATATCAATCCCACCTTCATGCCAACATTCCTTTTCTACCAAATGAGTGATAGGGATTGAGATTTGCATGCCATCAGAGCTATGCCTATATCTCACATGAGCCGATCTCCTGGGCTAGATACCACAAAACCTTGTTGTGGCTTATCAATAGCACATCACTAATAGCACGTTACATAACCCTGAAAATTTATCAACGTATTAACCTCGTCAGAGCATTATCCCTAAGAGCAGTGGGCAGCCTTCACACCAAGAGACTTCACCAAGCAGTTGGATCGTGAGATCGAGATGCGGATTAAGGTTACCAAGTAGTTTCAGATCTGGATCCCGCGTCTGGTTTACTACTTGAAATGCCCTAGAAAAGTGCGTCTGGTTTCCTTAGTAAAACGCCCCAATATGTGTATAGTTTCCTGAGTGAAACGAACCAATCCTCCTTTTAATATGTTAATTAACATTGTAAATTTAAAATAGCCAAGTTCTTATCTTTGAAACACAAGCAAAGTATTTCACCTATTCAAATGTATGTATGTATGTATTGGCATCATATCATTTGAATACAAAGATCCTAACATGAAAATATTAACAACTTAACCTTCTTTTCACATTACTATTTTGGAACATTAACCTTTAATCTCGAAATAATCCAATACAATGATTCACATTATAACCTTCCTATACTAACCGCTAAAAACATTAATACAATTATTCACATTATTTTAAAATACTCACCACTCGAAATGATCAAATACAATGATTCACATTATAACCTTCCTATACTAACCACTAAAAACATTAATACAATTATTCACATTATCTTAGAATACTAACCACTAAAATATTTATATTGACATTTGTTTCACATACATTATCATCTCCCCACTTCATTTGTCTCAACAAGGAAAAGGGATCCAAATATTAATTATTCACATTATCTTGGAATACTCACCAATAAAATATGTATATAGACATTTGTTTCACATACATTATCATCTCCCCACTTCATTTCTCTCAAGAAGGAAAGGCGATTCAAGAAGGAAAGGGGATCCAAACAAATAGATCATAGATCATGGATAAAATATTGTAGGTATGGTTTGGAATACTATTTTTTTAGGTTAAATTTGACAATTTGGAGTCAAAGTTGTTAGTTTAATAGTAGTGGTTTCAAATACATGTTTTTGGTAGTTCGAGGTTTTAGATCCTGTGGATTACATGTATTGCAAGTTTTTAAAAAAACTGTAATACTTCATTATCATGCGATGCGAGTTAGGTAGTGAATGCTTACTTGATTAGGGTAAGGGGCATGAGGTTGGCCAAGGCGAAAGTTAGGAAGTTAGTCAAGACGAAGGCTAAGAGATTGGACGAATTAGTTAATTTTTCAGTAAATTTTTTTTAATATAAATATCATGTTATTTATGTGTTCATATTTCTATGTTCTTTTTATTTTATTTCTCTAGCATTTTTATTACTACTCATGTGTGCATATTGATATGCTATTGTGAGTTTTTACAAACTAAATTATAAATATTTGAATGTGCAATTCCTCCTGAATAAAAAATTATGAGTATAATAAAGTATTGAGAATTGTCACGGTCAAAATATTTGGTAGGCTCGACAATTTTTACATGGATTGAAATATGTCTATGAAAAGAATGTTTATTCCTTGTGTGTTCTTATTAGAGATTATCACTAAAGGGTATGTGGGATGAAGTCATTGGTGTCTTTGAGTTAATGAAGATTTCTAGTTATAATACAAAATTTGTTAAGTATATTTATGTCATTGATATTTGTGGGAAAATGGAAAAAGATAGGTGGATTTTAGACAGTTTTATTGGTATTTGATGAAAAGAAGGATAAGAAAAGAAGTATAACCTAATCTAGTTATATTTACATTTAGGATATGTTTGAAGAGTTGATATGTTGAGGAATTGATAAAAATATTTTTAATTGAAATACTTTGTAGATATTTATGTATTTTTATTGTGTGTGGAATCATGTCAAAGAATATTTAACATAAATTAATAAATATATAACAAATAATTAATAAAAAAAATCAAAAATATTTATAAATATTAAGATATATTCAAACCTACGTATAACTTTATGGAAATTTTGAAAGTCCAAAAAATACTTCAAAATTTCAAATCATTTCAAATCTTGGAGAAGAAGTAGGTAAAGGAAGCTTTGAAATAGTTATCTACTTCATAGAAACTCTCAAGTTTTCCTAGATTATAAAGTTATCTACAAGTTTCAAATATATGTCAAAATTTCAAATCTTGGGGAAGAAGTAGGTAAATGAAGCTTTGAATAGTTATCTACTTTATAGAAACTAAAGTTTTCCTAGATTATAGAGTTATCTACAAGTTTCAAATATATGTTAATATTAATAAATTTGTTGTGTATAAAATAATATTTTCTCTTTTTATTATTTATTTAGGTAAATTTTAAATTGAATACAATCTTTCTACAATAAAATGGTTTAAAAAATTTCTTTAGAGTCGAAAGGGATAGGTGTGGTCAAAGTCAATAATTGACTTTCAAGCATATTAGTATGATGATTTATTTATTTAGGTAAATTTTAAATTGAATACAATCTTTCTACAATAAAATGGTTTAAAAAATTTCCTTAGTGTCGAAAGGGATAGGTGTGGTTAAAGTCAATAATTGACTTTCAAGCATATTAGTATGATGATTAAATGTATGTGATAATTAAGATTTTTATTGTAATAATTCAATTCATGTTTTCAGTTATTTACAATAATAATAAAATAATGTTTTTAACATTTTATATTATATTGTTAGATGTTTAAAACAAAATAATTTGATGAATTGGAATGTTTATAATACTATAAGAAGAAGAAACTAATAGTCAGTATTCTTATTATTTTAAGGGAGAATTACAATAGCCACTACAATGATAGTCGGTATTTTTATTATTCAAGGGAGAATTATAATAGCCAATCTCAGACATACAATCATCATCTCCTCACACACACTATGATCTTTACATAGCTTGCTCTCACACTCTTTGTTATCACCTTAACAATTTTTATCGGGATCTAAAAATTTCTGAAGTTTAGCGAGACGCTATACCACAGTAAAGGCGCGATAGTTCAGGGCACTTGGCTATATTTCGTGGTGTGTGAACAAATGTAGCAAAAGTGGGAAGGGAGTAGCTCGGTAGGCCGTGGATCTTGAAGAATCTTAGATCTACGGTTGAAGCCTACATCGGACAAAGAAATAGCACAGAACTTAACATCGCGAAGGAAGACCGGGGAAAACTACTCTGGTTTCAACGGGGAACGCGTGGCTCTCTTACACATGCAACGGGGGAGACGACGGATTGCCCGAAACCACTTTTCCAATGGCCCTAATGTCACGTGTTTCAAAATGTCATGTCAATAGCTCGCGAGGAAGATGGTGGTTGGTCAGATCACCTCACATCACTGGTCCAGGTACTTTCCTGGATGACATACCAAAAAGACATCGCCACATAACTAACTCGAGGCTCATCATTCGAAGTGGATTGATGAAGCGTGGCACACCAAGGTACTGTGACAGTAATTCGTGAGAAAAGTACACAGAACATCAAAATCCCAGATATGAATCATTTTATCCTACTCTGGGAAATTGTCATCTTATGCGTAAGAAAAACAAGCTCGGCATGTGCTCTTGAATTCTGTAAACCCAAAGGGTGGCCAAATCAAGGTCTCTGCGAAGTTCAGAAAGCATGGATAATATCTGTCAAACGACGTCTGGTGCAATTGGGTTCTCAACTAAGGTACCAGGCAGCTCAATAAGTAAGAATGAAAGATGGTTCTTCCAGATGCAGGTGACTAAATTTCATATGGAACTGGAAACTGAGACAGAGTCGGGAGTAAGATTAAACCCCATTATAAGGGATCTTGTCATAAATGAACACGCAGACAACATCTGCCACCCAGCCGCAAAGAAGAAGAGGAGAAAAAGGAGGAAATCAGAGGCCAAAACCAAGATGATAGAGAGCATTGGGGAAAATTCTGATTGGTGGAGTACCCTAGAAGAGGAAATTGCCAAACTGAGGTGAATCCTCAGGTAAAATTTTGGTGTATTTCAGATAGTTTTGGACAAATGTCGATTTAAGAGAAGGAAGTCCTGATATGACAGACCAATTACTAACGGTCCCTTTAAATAATACAACTATTCTTCATTTTTGTAACGCGTATCTATTTTTAGAATTATGAGGAAGTCGAAACGTTTTAAATTCCATATGAAATTCCTCTATATATGCTTGGCCTCACGAGTATAAAAGGATGGAGAAAAGAGGAACCTGCCCTCTATGTAGGAAAACTTTATAAATCTCTGGGGCTGGAATGAATACGTGGGTGTAGAGGCATATTTTGGGACTTTTTATGAAAATATTCTAATTGGTGGTGTTATGAGTCTCGTTTTCTCTCATAGTATGTGATTCCTGTTATTTTGTATTTTCATTTTGCTTTCTTCTGTCTAAATTGAGAAACTAAAAGTCCAAAATTCATTATTCGATGCTCTCAGCTTGACGATTTAGACTGTGTTCATCTCTTCTAAACCATTTTAGAATTCATTACTATAATGCTCTAATAATAGTTGTGTGTTTCTTTTCTTCTGATACCATCTAAATTTTTCAAGCATAAACTCAGAAGTCACTTCCTCATTTAGCCTTTTCCTCTGGATTGTTTTCACGATTTGGAAATGCATCCTACATTCTTGACCCCATAACCCAAAGGTCATCTTCATCTCTTCAACAACTTTATTAAAACCCCAAAACAAACCAATTCTAGCCACCGATTTCCATAGATGTATCAAGTGACACGAGAGAGCCCTCTCTGAGTTGGGCAGGCTAGTGCCTCAGCTCTAAAGTTGGTTGAAACAGTTACCTCTTGTGTTTGTCTATTCAACCGGACATAATTTACAGAGTGCTAAGATTTTGGCGCCGTTGTCGGGGACGAAATTTAAAAATTTTCCCTGGGAAAAATGACATGGTTGAGTTCTAGGGTCTGAGAGCGACAGACACTTAGGCACACATTGGCTGTATTCATGCTCTTGCGACTCCACTTTGGTTCGAAGGAAACTCCACTGATAAAAGAATCCTGAATTTCCAAGTGGCGACCCTACTCTGAATACTTCAAGCGCGAGATTGAAACTTCACTGAAAGATGAAACCCCTTGACAAGGGCAAGGAAGGGCATCATGAGGGAAAACAGGTACTCAAAATGGGACCTCTTACGAAGCATTTTACTTTTCATTTTAAGTTGCATCTGTTCCTTCCTTGAAAATGCCAAACGAACTTTCTTTTACCTATTGTATCTTAATAACGATCATGAAAGACTTAAAATTATATTTCCTCCTCTATACGTTGCACATGCATACCCTCACCTTGTCGCTGGTTCTGATAAAAAGGTTTCACCTAGGCCATGCAATGACAATGACCAAGCTGATGAATCCCATGAGACTCAGACCAATGTATCTCCCACTGTTCTTGACCCAACACCCCCTAAGGCCCAACATAGATATATACCCTTAAAGCTACCCCAAACCCTTCATGACTTCCCTTCAAATTACTATGAGTTCCTACCTGTGTTTGACTAAGAATCAAGTATCATATCTGCTGAAAATCACATTCAAGGGTTTGAGCATTTTATATATTTATTCGAGATTGACCACGACGATGTGTGTATGAGAGTTTTCTCTCAATCCTTGAAAGGAGACACCAAACACTGATTCAAACCCTTACACCCAGAAACCATCAGCTCATGGGTGGAATTGAAGAAGGTTTTTTTTTAATTTTGGGGCAAGGAGAAATCCTTAGCGCTGCAACTCATTGAGTTTTACGCCTTGAAAAGACGCAACAATGAATCTATTTCTGTATTCAGTAGAAATTTCTCTAGTGTCTATTATATATTGTCCAAATAAATTCAACTCTCTGAAGCTGTCGCCATGCTCCATTACACAATTGCTCTTCATCCAGATTTTTCTTTCCTCCTGATGGAAAGAAGACTTGGGTCCTTAAAACAAATGTTTAGTGATGCTCAAGACATTCAACACAACATCCAAGCATGTAAACAAACCCAAAATGAGGGGTTGAATGTTCAAGGACATGAAAGTGAAAATGAACAAAAAATAGTTGATTGGAATCTTGAGCATATAATTGACAATATCATGGGTCCTCTTGAAGTTTCCAATGCTAATGATTTTGCAAAAAATTACATCCCACTTGTTGAAAGACGAGGTGTTGATCCATTCCATGATGAGCAGAGGGCTGATCATTTTATGTATTCATTTGTAGATAGTCAAGAATATGAGTGTGAAAAGAAACTTGTTGAAGAACAGGTTGATGTGCTAAGTTTGTTCTTGTTAGATGACATGGCATATGGTAATGATTTGCCTATATATGATGAATATGATGATTACGATGTTGACCCCCTGGAATAATCAACCACATGTTCTCTATCAGAAAATGTTCCTTTTTAGCGGTATAATGAAAGCAATCAGGCTGCATATCACAATTACAAAGAAGAAAGTATTGAATCGGTTGAAGGGAATTCCTTACCTCTATGTTTTTCTTCTTTCAAATTGTTGAAAGAAAATCCTAAAATCATCATCGAAGAAAAAGAATATGTGCTTATGCAAAGCCATGCCAGATCAATGAAGTAGAATGACAAGATGTCGCAACATTCTTTTCATGCACTTGGAGACCCTATTTCTTGCATTGAAATACCACCATATGTTGGTAATGAAATTGAAGATGGTTTCAAATCAGGTAGGACAACCCTTCCATTATGTTTTGCTTCTTTCGAATTATTGAAGAAAAATATTTGTAGTATCTCAGGACAAGGATCCTCCAAGCATGAACAGAGTGGTGATGATAATTCTATGGACAATCACATAAAGGGTCATGTCAGCTCAGATTTGCAGTCTATGTTCATCTATCAGCCTGAAAAGGAAGAAGAAGTTGCTCCAGAAAGTATTTCTCAATGTCATTTTCTCCATCCCGAAATCAGTATGGATTCTCAACATGAAAAGGTGTTTTAGAGTATTTTCTCTTCCCTTGAAAATGACATCGTGGTTAATTTTTTAAGCAACATAGACATGGATGAAGATTATGAAATTTCATCTATGGAAGTTTCCAACAATAAAGAAACAAATGACATAGATGAAGCAGTGTATGTCATTTGTCCATCAAAAACACAGAAAGATAATGAAGAGGCAGTGGTTTTATTCAAGTCATTTGAAAATCAGGGTTTTGAAAATCCATCTGCGGGAGGTCTCGACTATGAAGTAGTGAAAGAACAAGAACTTATTTCTATTTATTCATTGGAACGTCAAAGTGGTTGTCCTCAAACAAATTTCCAGAAATTTAATGAAACCACATCAAAGTTGTTTGATGAACAAGAGGATAACCTTGGTGCATATTATATGGCTGCCATATTTGAAGATGTTCAAGAATATATGAATATTTTTGTTGATATGCATGGCCAAGTAGACAAACCTATCATCGCCATTTCGTTCGAAGATGTTCTTAGAATAGAAGAAATAGAGAAAAAACAACTAACACTGATGAAAGATACTTGCCTTTCGGTTTTTTCTCATCAGGGAGAAATGATTTTTTGTGATTTTCAAGATCCGATGGCCATCCTATTACAGTCTTCAGTGAAGGATGAATTTGCTTCATTCATAAGATCAAATTTTGGATTCAATTTGTTTTTTCAACCGCCATCCTTTACATTTTTCTACTAGCTTGAGAAAAATGTGAAAGGAAAATCAGGAAACCAATTGCTTGATTGGTTGCATTGGCACTTTAGCATCACCTGAGCGAGTGGTCATCCCAACAGTTTTAGGGTAGGTAGGGATGTGAAAATAAGCTTGTCGGTCAAGCATTTTTCTAGTTTGAGTTTTCTAGCACTAGATGCAGTCAGTTTTCAATAATGCACTCGGATGTCCCCCATGCAGTTGGAAGCAGTTCACAGAGCTTGGTACGAGCAGGAAACACACATGTTTTGGGGAACATCCCCATGGATCAGGAACCGAGTCTACGAGTTCTTTGCTACCTCGCTGGGGGGATAAAATACCTAGTTGGAGCTAATGTTATCACCCTAACAATTTTTATCGGGATCTAAAAACTTCTGAAGTTTAGCAAGATGTTATACCACAGTAGAGGTGTGATAGTTCAGGGTGCTCGTCTATATTCCGCGGCGTGTGAACGAATGTAGCGGAAGTGGGAAGGGAATAGCTCGGCGGGCCATTGATCTTGAAGAATCTCAGATCTACGGTCGAAGCCTACATCGGACAAACAAATAGCATGAAACTTAACATCGCGAAGGCAGACCAGGGAAAACTACTCTGGTTTCGATGGGGAATGCGTGGTGCTCTTACACACATATCGGGGGAGACAGCGGATTGCCCGAAACCACTATTCCTATGGCCCCGATGTCACGTGTTTCAAAACGTCATGTCAATAGCTCGCAGGGAAGATGGCAGTTGGTCAGATCACCTCACATCATCAGTCCAGGTACTTTCCCAGATGACGTACCAAAAGGATGTCGCTGCATAACTAACTTGAGGCTCATCATTCGAAGTGGATTGATGAAGCGTGGCACACCAAGGTACTATGACAATAATTCGTGAGCAAAGTACACAGAACATCAAAATCTCAGATATGAATCATTTTATCCTATTTTGATAAATCGTCATCTTATGCGTAAGAAAAACAAGCTTGACCTGTGCTCTTGAATTCTGTAAACCCAAAGGGTGGCCAAATCAAGGTCTCTGCGAAGTTCAGAAAGCATGGATAATATCCGTCAAACGACGTCTGGCTCAATTGGGTTCTCAGCTAAGGTACCAGGCAGGTCAATAAGTAAGAATGAAAGATGGTTCTTCCAGATGCAGGCGACTAAATTTCATACCGAACCAAAAACTGAGACCGAGTCGGGAGTAAGATTAAACCCCGTTATAAGGGATCTTGTCATAAATGAACATGCAGACAACACCTGCCACCAAGACGCAAAAAAGAAGAGGAGCAAAAGGAGGAAATCAGAGGCCAAAACCAAGATGATAGAGAGCGTCGGGGAAAATTCCGATTGGTGGAGTACCTTGGAAGAGGAAATTGCCAAGCTGAGGTGAATCCTCAGGTAAAATTTTGGTGTATTTCAGATAGTTTTTGACAAATGTTGGTTTAAGAGAAGGGAGTCCTGATATGACAGACCAATTACTAACGGTCCCTTTAAATAATACAATTGTTCTTCCTTTTTGTAACTCGTATCTGTTTTTAGAATTATGACAAAGTCGGAACGTTTTGAATTCCATATGAAATTCCTCTATATATGCTTGGCCTCATGAGTATAGAAGGATGGAGAAAAGAGGAACCTGGCCTCTGTGCAGGGAAACTTTATAAATCTCTGGGGCTGGAATGAATACATGGGTGTAGAGGCAGATTTTGGGACTTTTTATGAAAAGATTCTAATTGGTGATGTTATGAGTCTCGTTTTCTCTCATAGTATGTGATTCTTGTTATTCTGTTTTTTCATTTTACTTTCTTCTGTCTAAATTGAGAAACTAAAAGTCCAAAATTCATTATTCGATGCTCTCGGCTTAATAATTTAGACTGTGTTCATCTCTTCTAAACCATTTCAGAATTCATTACTATAATGCTTTGATAATAGTTGTGTGTTTCTTTTCTTCTGATACCATCTAAAATTTTCAAGCATAAACTCAGAAGTCACTTCCTCATTTAGCGTTTTCCTCTCGATTGTTTTCACGATTTGGAAATGACCCCAAAACAAACCAATTCTAGCCACCGATTTCCATAGATGTATCAAGTGACACGAGAGAGCCCTCTCTGAGTTGGGCAGGCTAGTGCCTCAGTTCTAAAGCTGGTTGAAACAGTGACCTCTATCGCAGAATTTACAGAGTGCTAACACTTTTCACACATTGTACTCACATTTTTATGGGTATTCTCATATATAACATCTATCACTATGTTACACAAACTAATCATGAATAAATCCCATAGTGACACGAACAGTTCATAAATAGATTGCATGCATGCTCATTAACATAGCTACATGCATATGCATGTGACCGCATGCATAAATTCGTCGACATGAAGAATGAGAATCTGCAGGTGACCACTCCAATTTCTGAGGAGGTTTAATCAGCCTAGTCTTCTCATTATCATCATGTCTGGATGGCAGAGCTTTAAGCGGAGGCCGAGTGAAGCGATGAGCCCGCAAACTAAATGAGGGAAGACGAAATACTAACATATTATTATTAGTAAAAGCATTCCAAGCCATTGCATTGCCAGCAGTTATAATTGCAGCGGGTTCAACTTCCATCAATATAATAACTACACATACAGACAGACAGACCCAGGGCTAAACTAGTACTACTTGTGTGAAACCTGGGCTCGGGATTGTAATTATATCTACTCCGTTGAGCTCATGGGAAGCTCCTGATCTCTCTCAGGTAGCTCTCATTGGAGCGTAGAGGGTGGGATTGATCGGACGCCGGTCCATGGAGGGAGCCGCCACAATCATGTCAAGTTAACTTTGAAGAGCATTTGTTTGTAATTTGCTGAGGCATGTCGAAATCAAACATGTGAAATCCTCGTGCTGTCATGAGATTATTCGTGTGCTACATAAAATCATGTGGCAGTATCTGAGGCCTTGGGAAACTCCAGTGAGTGGAATCTTCGTCTGGTCACGGGATAATTTGTGTTCACAATAAAATCGTATTGCTGAGAACGACCCTCCGGGCCATTGTTAGTGACAATTACTTTCAAAATCTATAAGTAAATTCAAAGATGATGGGTGCTTGTAAAGTCCGTCGGATTCCGCTGTATTATTACTTTATAAATGGAACGGCCCAGAAATTGATTTGTCCGCATTGGATACATCAAAGACTAACAACCCTTCCCAAAACAAAGGACCATACTTAATTGTTTAATCATCATTCATGTTTGAAAAGTGAATGATAAAGAAACTATTGTACCATATATATATATATATAATGTTTCATCCAGGTTGAAAAATTCATTGGTACATTTTGATGTGATGTGGGAGGTCAGAAGTCATTGAATTTGCAAACCATTAATGATTTTTCTTGAGAAGTCATTGAATTTGCAAACCATTAAAGATGATTTTTCTTGAGATTGGTACATTTTGATGTGGGAGGTCAGAAATCATTGAATTTGTAAACAATTAAAGATGATTTACACAAGGAGATGAGCTTTGTAATTTTGGATTTGGAAATCCACCTTGGCGCTTCTTTTGATTTTTCCACCATTATAAACAACTAAAGATGATTTACACAAGGAGAGGATCTTTGTAATGCTGGATTTGGAAACCCACCTGCACTTTTTTTTGATTTCTCCACCATTATATTTGTACTAGATAGGAGATAATTTGGAGTAATTAATGTAGATGATTTGTTTTTAAGCATATCCTTGAAAGAGACATGATGTGAGGATGAAGGGACTTTATTGTCCATAACTAAGCGTAAAACCAATATGAGAGATGAGTTTTTGTAAACATTGTAGGAAAACAATAGAAAGTGGTCCTAGTTGTTTTCCATAAAAAAGAAGTTGTGATTGGTCCATTGGGATCCAGTGCAAGAGTTACAATCTCTGTATTTTAAGTTTTTTTTTCTTATGAGAGATTTGACCATGATTTGAAAACTAGTTAAATCATCATAACTCCCTCATGTTAAGGATTCCTTAATAAAGTTTTTGATATCATGCATTCCAAAAACTTGGAAAGTAATAATCTCATAAAAAAATTATTGCAAACATTTTGTCAAATACTTATCTATCATACATTTCATCAAACACTAAGTAGATATCCTTGTGATGTAAGATAAAAAGTTACAAGTATTTAGAAACATCAAGAGTGACATCTATACTAAAAAGAGCAAGGGGGTGTTTCTACACAATGTAGAGAGTTGCAACTACCTCAACTAGAGTTTGAATATAACATGTGCATTTATGGGATGTTAAAGAATACCTCTAATTTCAATGGATATTAATAAATACTTCCCAAAACCTTTTTGTTGGACCCCTTTTCCAATACATCTTTCTAATCAAAAAAACATATTTTTATTAGATACCACTTTTTATACCCACCAATGCTTATAAACCCCTAGTACCTCACCTATGCTTAAAAACCCCTAGTACCTCACCTCTCCTGTGCAATATTTACAATATATTGACTTTATTTTTCATAATTTTAACATCCCATTTATAAATGAACATGACAAATTATTGGTCAACAAAGTAAAAGTTTTATACAAACATTTGTCCATTATCCAAAATCATAGTCTATCATTATTGATTGATTAATAAAAGATTCTAAAGTTAATTCACCAATAAAATCCATTACAAATAGAAATTATCCATCCTATCCTATCTTCATGCCACATCAGCAAAAAGGTTTGTGTCAAAAGTGGGTTTGTACCACATTATGTGATTGAAGTTTTTTTTGTTAAAGAATAATCAATACATTAAACGGTTTTTGTTTTTTTTTTATAAATTCGGTGTTTGTATCACATTATGTGATTGAAGTTTTTTATTAAAGAATAATCAATACATTAAAGGTTTTTTTTTTTTTTTTTGTAAATTCCAATAGTATTTAAGCATTTGGAGAATGAAGAGATAAATTAAGCATTTGGACTTTGATGAGATAGATAGGGTGGTAGTTGAATTGAATGTTAATGATTAGTTAAGTAGAGTGTAGGATTCGTTTGATTGTTTTATAATATTTAAGAATAAATAATTTAGAGAAATTGATAACATAACAAGTTTTATTTTGATATGTTTATTATTATTATTGGATGGATAAATAAATTTGTAATTCAATGTGAAGATACATGTAAAAGTAAATTTTTACACTCTTTTCACTCCCTATCACTTATTCAAACATCTACAATGATGCATGTTTACATAGTGGTGGTTGTAAATTATATGGGTGGTTGTCAATTATATGTTACATCAAAGAGTTGTCATGGATGACTAGTGGAGAGTTCATTCTTCATGCACTTCATGGAAAGTTTGGCAACAAGTTTGGGAATAGAAATAAGAAAGATCCTACAATGATTATATTTTCAAAGTTCTCCATACAATTATTTCTATTAAAGTTCTTTGATGGGGGCATGAAGGCTTAGAGGATGAGGGAGTAGAGGGCCTTATTATGCCAGATTATTTGGTCCTTCATTCTGTCTTTGCATATACAACATAGAGGTTGGTGTTGTGTGTTTACAAGATATTGAGGTGTTGGAGCCATGGATACATGTTTTTCATGTGGTGTTGTAGGGTATCATCAATATGAATAATTTGACAAGTATTATCATAATTTGTGCCTAATTGTGATCCATTTTTCACATACACATGCAAATTAATGACAAAACAAGAATTTCTCTTTAATTTAGAATAATATATTTGCATTTCTTTGGGGAATACTCTCCAATTTGTGTTGAAAGAGTTCTCCAAGTATAAGCAATTCACCATGTCTGAAAATCTCTACTTGCATAACATTACACACAACAAACCTTCAAAGATGCAAATAAGTTATAGAGGATGGGCTCAATGGTTTAATGATGAACTCCTACTTTGGGTAGGAATCAAGGGTTCTCCTTTCTATAAAGTAGAAATTAGAAAATAGCACAAAGCCCTTCTTACCTCCTCTTATATGATCATCCATTTTTACTCTTTTTATCCTTCCACTTGTCCATTTCAAGGGCATGTTAGTTTAAATTGTATTGTAACAATGTGTTAATACTTAATCAATTTACTTTGTTGAACATATGTTATTTTTTTTTATATTCTCAAACCAAGAAGGTGCACTAGTTTTCTAGAAAACATATGGTTTTTTTCAAAAAAACATATAAATGGTTATAGTTTCAAAAATGAAAATTCTTTTATAAAACTTTAACAAACAAATAAAACTACCCTAAAATAAAATAAGAGAAAACTATAATAACCATATTTTATTGTTAAAACTTTAATCCATAAAACAATGTCTAATAAGGTGAGCATTATTCACCATAAAAGGTTTTATCTTCTCCCTAAAAGTTCATTCCAACACTATCAAATACCTTTATTAAAACTTACTCATTTCCACATTGTTAAATACGAAGCTATCTTAACCACAACATATAAAAATGAGCATTACATAAATATAATATGCCATACCATACCAAACTTCATCATTCCCATGCATATATGAAAGTGAAAATTACATAAATGTAATATGTCATATCATACCAAACTTCATCATTCCCATATTGTATGCATGGCCCACCTTTGTGTTTAGCAACTTGGTACTCTCCACCATTGTCACCATTACCTAGTATATATATTAAAGATAAATACCAAGTGATATATATATATATATATGAATGACAAAGATTAAGTACCATACACAAATGATTACAAAATTATATATTGTAAATATATAAGGCATGACATATTGTATGGTGAACCTCTAAAAAGCCAAATCATTGTTCAACTATATTGTACGTAACTTGTGTATACTACCTGCAATTAAGTATCACAGTGTCACAATGATTCCAATATATACTAAGATATACTTTTATCAAAAGCATTCCATATCCCACAATTAAGTACCACACATGTTTCAATTATTCCAGTATATGCTGAGATATATATACTTCTATCAATATATGCTGAGATATATATACTTCCATCAAAAGTATCCCATATACCAACTATACTGTATGTTAATGGTAACTTGCATATCTGACAATTAAGTACCACATAGTGTCCCAATGATTCCAATTAAGTAAAACATAGTGTCCCAATGATTCCAATATATGCTGAGATATATATACTTCCATCAAACACATCCCATATAACTGTATATATTGTATGATGCATAATCTTCACCTGCTAGCAGAGCAATATACAACTGGTTATGTAGCGTTATTCAATGCTATAGTAGGTTGTATATACATTATTGGAAGGTTTATATATGAAGGTCTTTATCTTATAGCTTGTTAAGCAGCATTCAATATTGCAATGTTGGAACAGGTGATATATATATCACTCCGCTTATGTATTAAAGTTTTCAGGTGGTATATACATCACTCTTCTTATATATTAGAGTCTTCATGTGGTATATACATCACTTCGCTTATATATTAAGGTTTTTATTTGTTAATAATATATAAAACAATATATAGTCTGTTAAGTACTATTTAATACTAATACTGTAACAAATGGTATATACACCATCAAATATACTCGAAATATATATCAAAATATATATATCAAGGTGATCAATAGTAGGCTGCTTATTGCTCAGATGACAGTATTAAATACTATATATCAGGCTTTATTGCTCAGATGACAGTATTAAATACTATATATCAGGCTGCTTATTGCTCAAATGACAGTATCAAATAGTATGTAGCAGGCTGCTTATTGCTGGCCCTCCTCACTCACTTCCGTACAAACCGTACACTCTCCAACAATGGATTCTCTTGCTGAGTATCTTTGTCCTGTACTTGTAGCTCTGAGATGCACATGCAAGCCACTAATATTATCAAAGCACTCCACTGTTTTTTTTATTATACACTACAAAGACCGAATACATACAGGAGAGTTTCAGGCCACCCAAAGGTAATCATACTTGAACAGAACTAATTATTGTCGGATAAGTCCCATAGAAAAAAAGCATAGCTGCCCAGTAATTGCACGTCGTGTGGGTAATCTTTCACTGCTTTTTCGAATACCCCGTTGGCTTCTTCACCATTTCCCAAAGCTTTCCATAGAAACTCGGCGTACTCTGCCATAAGCCCACCAGTATTACCAGTACATGAAGCGTCCATTTCCATCTGAGTGAGTGCCTTCTCGTAGTATTTGCGAGCCAGATCATTGTGCAGCCACACACTGCTCGCATATTCTGCAAACTCCCTATAAAACGCTCGCTCATTCATGCTGGCGCCCTCCTCGAGTACTTGCCGCTCACATTTAGCACGGTAGGCCTTCATTCGACCCTGCACATCATCATTAATATGAAAATGATGACGAGGAGGAGGAGGAGGGGGATATTTATTACTATGATCAGTAGGGTTAGCAGTCGTATTAGAAGAATGAGAATCTGCAGATGACCACTCCAATTTCCGAGGAGGCTTAATCATCCTGGTACTCATCTCATCATCGGCATCAAGTCTGGATGGCAGAGCTTTAAGTGGAGGCCGAGTGAAGCGATTACCCCGCAAACTAAATGAAGGAAGACGAAATACTAACAGATTATTACCAGTAAAAGCATTCCTCGCCATTGCATTGCCAGAAGCAATAATTATTGCGGCTGCAACTTCCATCAATATAATAATTACACATACAGACGGACTGACCCAGGGCTAAACTTGTACTACTTTCCCACCAAATTCGATGAATTTGTGTGAAACCTGGGCTCGGGAATGTAATTATATGTACTGCGGTGAGCTCATAGGCAGCTCTTGATCTCTCTCAGGTAGCTCTCATTGGAACATGGTGGGTGCTATGGATTGAACGCCGGTCCTTGGAGGGAGCCGCCGGAATCATATAACTTAACTTTGAAGGAATCATATCAACGCCGCCGGAATCACATCAACTTAACTTTGAAGAGCATTTGTTTGTAATTTTCTGAGGTCTTGTCGAATTCCAAGATGTGGAATCCTGGTGCTGTCTTGAGATTATTGGCGTGCTACGATTTTTTCCTGGTGGTGTCATGAGATCATTGGTGTCATGAGATCATTTGTGTGCTACATAAAATCGTATGGTAGGGTCTGAGGCCTTGTGAAATTCCAGTGTGTGAAATCTTCGTCTTGTCACGGGATTATCTGTGTTCACAATAAAAACTTATTGCTGAGAACGACCTCCGGGCCATGGTTAGTGACAATCACTTTCCAAATCTTTACAAAATTCAAAGATACTGGGTGGTTAAAAATGGAACGGCCTGGAGTGGGTGAAGGAAAACGATTTGTCTGCATTGGATATATCAGGAAATCGATTTTCGTATTAGATTGTGTGAAAGAGATTGATTTGTCCGTTATGTATAGATTAAAAAATCGATTTGAACACTTTGGATTATGCCTTATGGTAGGATATATTGAGAAATCGAATTGATCACTTTTGGATGGTTCTGCGAGAAATCGATTTGAACACTTTGGATGGTTCTGCTGTATTCTAGGATAGTTTAAGAAATCGATTTGAAGTCTTGGATGGTGTAGAATGGGTGAAGACATGCAATTATTAATTTAATTTGTTTTTTTTTTAAATATTATTTTGTTTAATTTGTTGGAAATTTGAGAGATATTGTTAAATATACTATTGGTTAAATTTGTATATTTTTAAGTGTAATTTAAGTATGAGTTTAAAAATACAATTTAATAAAAAAAAAATGAAATTTTGTTTAAATTTATATAACTAAATTTCAAACAAAAATACCAAAACTTGGAACGTTTAAAAACTAATCAAATAACCAAATAAAGGGAATGGATATCTGAACATACAAAACATAAAATGATCCCAAGACAATCGCCTTGGGGTGGTAAAACGGGAAGTAATTTGGGAGAGAAATTTCGACCTTTGGAGTACGCAATCGTGGGTCTAAAGGAGTCTACTCAATCTTTTTCAAGTAAAGTTAGAGTTGATAATGATATTGATAACAAAAATCATTGTTTAGTGACGGAGTATGTGGTATCAAACTTTGGAAACGAACCTCATGTCCGAGGCATTGAAGGCTTGGAGTATCAACTCCAACCCATATCAAATGAGGTGTGTAGTCTAAGGACAAGGTCGAAGGAAGTGCCTTGTGTTTCAGTTGGGGATGGTAGGGTAGAGTTTTTCCTTTGGTAGAAACTAGTAGTTTCCCAAAAACATCTTTGAAATGTGAATGATAGTCATAGAAATGTAAGGGGGTGGAATCTTGGTGAAGGGAAAATTATTTTAAAAGAGTTTTTTTTTTTTTAGGAAATAGGTTTTAGAGAGAATATTTCATCTTTCTATAGCGTCCTCAACCTTACACTATTATACTTAGGAAAATTAATCATAGGTGAGTGTGTAATATCTTTAGCAATAAAATTTATGGAGAGATACTTGGAATGGGGTGACAAACTTCTAGAAGATCTATAAGGAGAGAGTGAACAATGCAAAAATAGTCAAAATTGCTTCCATTTCCCCTAGATTTGTAACTAAAGAACAAAATGAAACCTCTCTAGAGGAGGTTACAAAGGAGGAGTTGAGTGCGCTACTATATTCATATAAGAAATACAAGATTCCATATCCTTATGGATGGACAATTAAATTCTTTCTTGGTTTGTATGAGTTGGTTGAAGAGGATTTATTAAGGGTGATGGGAGAGGTTAACAACTTTGATATGATGTCTAAGATTTTCAACTCTACATATATTGCATTCATCCCAAAGGGAGAGAAGGAAAATCCATTTCATTATTTAAGCTCTATATTCTTTTGCAATTGTGTATATCAAATAATAGAACAATTTCTAGTACTATGTCTTTTTGGGTGTGATCTCATCAAATTTGGGTTTTTCAAAGGTAGGCAAATACACGAGGCATTGGCAACTGCACATGCAGGTCTTTACTATATAAATAGGAAAAAGAAGACAATATTTATAAAATTGGACCTTCAAAGGCCTATGACAAAACCAACTAGTTGTCCTTTAGGTTAATCTTGATTTAAGTGGGTTTTAATTTCCCAATTGTGAGTTGGATCATGGGATAGGTCTCTTCTATGAATTTTTCTCTTTTAATTAATGAGGCAACATCAAAGCTTTTGAAGCCAACAAAGGGATTAAGAAAAGGATTTCCTTTATATCCATTTTTGTTTATATTGATAGTTGAAGAATTACATAGGAAATTAATGGAGACTAAAAGGAGAGGGAGCATTGTTGTTTAAATTGATAGGTTAATAATTACGTAGGAAAATAATGGAGGCTAAAAGGAGAGGGAGTATAGAAGGTATAAATATATGTTTGGTGCTCCTAACACAACTTTTATTTGTGGATGATATTTGATTATTCATTAATGGATCTAAGAGGGAAGATAGAAAAGTCAAAGAGATATTAAATACCTTATGTATGTCTACTCGAATGGAGAATTGATGCACACAAATTAATGTACATTGTAGTGGATTGAATGAGGAAGTTGTTCAAAGACTCATTGTATAATTTCCCTTTAAATATGTTGACATGCAGGCATGTTTCATGTACTTGATATTCATACTTGAGCAAAATAAACGTGGAAAAAAATATCGAGCATGTCTTAATGAAGAATCGAGGGTGGAATTTATCACTGGTGCAATAAATGGCCTAGAAAGGGAGGAAGGCTAACACTAGTTAAGTTTAATTTAGAAGCAATTATAGTGTATTGGCATTCATTTTCCATCATTCTCAAAGGTTTCATGGAAAGGTTTAGGAAAGTGTTATTTAACTTTTTATGGGGAGGAAGATGTGACCTTCAAGGGATACACCTAGCTAAGTGGTTAGATATATCAAAGAAAAACAACATGGGTGACTGGGGATTGAAGCACATTAATTTCCTTAGGAAATCTCTTGCTGCAAAAAGTCTGTGGATTTTATTGACTAGAGACATTTTGTGAAAGTAGTAGATAGAGAAGAAGTACATAGTTCCAAGTACTTTTATGGACTGGATCAAGAATTCTAGGAAGAGCACTTATGTTTCAAACAAATGGAATTATTTATTTTTATCCTTTCCTATAATAGGAAATAACTTAGCTTGGAGAGTAGCTAACTGTGAACAGGTAAGATTGGGTTCGCATTCCATCTTGGGGTGTGGGGATGTAGTGATCTTAACTCTATGTTTTATTCCAACTTCAAGTTCAAGGGTTGTATTATTTAAACTAGGTAGATGATATTGGCTTGACAACTATTTGGGCACAAGTTTGGAAAACAACTCGGAGTTGAGACCTAGAGGGTGAAAGAGATGTAAGTTGCAAAATGATAATCTCATAACTAAGAAAGGGGCATATTATAACAAACGAAGAGGCAGACTCATTGGCTTGGGCTCAATATCAGTGGTAAAAATTTTGGAAAATCAAAGCATGAAAAGAAACCAAGATATTTTTATGGTTTTCTCTTAGAAATAGAACTTTGACATGGGATATGATACAAAAAATAGGAAAAGGTGGACCAGTCATGCACTATATATGCAAGAGAGTAGGGGAATATATTTGACATTGAATGATTTAGTGCTCCTATGCATGTCATGTTTGGAAGGATGTGGAAAAATTCACTAGTATCACTAATTTAAGGTTGTGGAAAAATTCACTAGTATCACTAATTTAAGGATGTTGAAAAATTCACTAGTATCATTAATTTATGAATGGGGCCATCTATTGAAGAGTCTTTGAGAAATTGGTATAGGAAAAAGGAGTTAAAGGCCAATATAGTAATTCCATGTGGGGAATTTAGCTAGCCTATAGTGAGTGTTTATTTAATGACATGTAGGAGCCTACATTGTAGGTGTATTCATAGATTTATGGTTTCTTTCAAGGTCATAAGTTGTAGTTAAAGGTTAAACCCCAAGACAGGTTTGAGAGATATTGAACAAAAAATCAATTCCTTTTGGATTCTTTAATGGGGCTAAGTAGGGTCCTTAAGATTTTTGTAGTGTTGGAGGGATCATGTTCCTCTCAAATAATCATTTTTTTAAGTTTGAAGTAGGTTCGGATTCAAGTACAAAAAATATTGTTGAATTAATTGCTTTAATATGTGTACTAAATTGACTTTAGAGAAAGGGATAGAAGGGTTTCAGGTTTATGGAGACTCACTTCTTGTTATAAAAGTGGGTGAGAGGGAAAACCCAAATTCAAAATGTTACTTTTATACCTTTAGCAACAACAGCTGAAATATGTCTTAGAACTCTTTCAAAATATATCATTCTCACATATTTGCATGGAGCTAAATGAAGAAGTAGATGGGCTCTCTAAGAAGGGTCAACAAATTCAATTTGGAGTTTTGTGATCCAAATTTTATGAGCAGAACGAAATGAATACAGATCTATATTATTAACTCATAGATTCAATGAACAATAACAAAGATACAATAAAACTTGGCTTCTATTAATAAAGAAATATGTTGAAACTGTGAAATGCAGACTTAAACAAGCTTGCTAGAATGGTGGCAACTTATCTTCGAGAAGAGATGTGATGGATGCGTTGATTCGCTAGAAGAAGAGTGCAATGAGGCTCCAAAATCCTTTTTACATTAAACATGAATGCCAAAACCATAGACATCCAAAAACCTAACCCTAGGATATGAAGCGCCAAAATTCATGTGGGCCCCATTGGGGTCAGTTAGTACAACGACTTCCTGGGGTCGTAACTTTTGCATAGGATCTTCGTTTTAGGCGCATGATAGCCTATTGGAAAGGTCTATTCGAGGAATACACATTATGATGACACACTCTAACTMTGTCTATAGTGTGACTGTGTTGGGCCCAACAAATATTGTTTAGGGCCTCAAAACGACCCCAAAAGTTTAGGACATGAAAAGCTGGAAAAAAACTACCAAGATGAAATTTGTAAGTGATCCAGTTGGAATAGGTGGGTGGCCACCAATATCCACCTAGATAAATCCTCCTCCCTTAGGAAGAAATGGTCTCCATTTTGTTGAGTTCCCCCATCAGATGAGGAAATTTTTGTTGAATTTGGCCCCAGGTGAGCCACTTTTCCTTGGTGTAGGAGTTTCCCTTCTTTGCCAACCTAATAAATCTAGATCTGTTGTTGGCGAGTTCCCTTGACCTATGTGTCCACGATCTGATCAATGGATTCCTATTCCATGCATTTAGGGTTGAGATATATTTGTGTCCACTGTTCTGCTATCTCTGAGATATCCAATAATGGTGGAAAATATGGTTGAAGGAGGTCCACATTAAATATTGGATGCATTTCAAGGAAGGGGGGAATGTTGAGCTCAAACGAATTATCACCTACATCCTTGGTGATGGTGTAAGGTCCATAGCAGAGTGGACAAAGATTTCGATGGGGCCCCGTAAGGCGTTCTTTCTACAAGGGCAACCACACTTTATCTCCCACCTGAAACTTGTGTGGCACCCGGTGTTGATCATGGTGTTGCTTGTACTTTGCATTGGACTTCTGTAAAATATCATGAGCCTTTTGGAAGATGTCTTGGATATTCTCAATGAATCGGGTAGCTTTGTTAGCTTCAGTGTGAGCATGGGACGAGTCTTCCTAGGTGGCCACAAGGGGTAGTGCAACATACATGGGACCCAATGGTTGAAATCCCAACCCCACTTGAAATGGGTTGTCGTTGGTTGAGCTATGTATGGCTCTATTATAGTTTTGTTGAACATAGTGAAGACTCTCATCCCATGTGTGAGGATGCTTGTAATTGTACATGCACAAGATATGCACGGTCATCTGATCGATGACCTCGGTTTGGCCATTCGTTTAGGGGTGGAAGGAAATGGATTTGGTGAGCTCGGTGTCCAAAAATGACTAGAGGTTCGACGAGAATGTGTTGAGGAACTAACTACCTCGATCCGAGACGATGGTTTTTGGTATCCCAAAATGTACCCACACTCGTTTGAAGAAGAGTTTGGTAGTGGCCTCTACTGTGATTCTTTTGTTGCAGGCGACCAGAATCACCATTTTAGAAAAATGATCAACCATAAAAAAACATAGTCATTTCCCCACATGGTTGATAGAAGGCCTGACATGTAGTCCATTGAGATGGATTCCCAGGGCCTTTCAAGAGTAGGAAGAGGGGTGTACATGCCTTGTTTATTAATGGCCAGTTTGGCAATGGCATAGGAAGTGCAGGACCTGATATACTTGCTGAAATCCTATCGAAGTTTCGGCCAATAGAAATGTTGTTGCAACACTACCACTATCTTTTCTACACCAAAGTGTCTTGCTACCCAACTGTAGTGGGCATCCCAAATCGCCTTCACTCTCTCACTTGATGGAACGAAAAGATGGCCTAGATGGCACAACAACCCATCCTGAAGATGGAAATCAGTGACGACTTTGTTTTCTCCCAACATCTGGTAGGTGGTGGAGAATTCATGATATCTCTCATAGAGTTGGGGCCATTCGTAGGTCTCATGGTTGCAGGAGTTTAGCACCATGGTGGGTGTTGCAACTGGAGGGTGGTTGAGGCAATAAACGATTTGGTTGGTGCTTCCTATCTTATAAWTCATGTTGATATGGAACTGCAACAAGTATGTGGACCACTTTTGATGGTGGTCATTCTGCAATTTTCCTTCTATCTACATGAACCGCAGTGGCTTATGATCACTGTGGATGACTATCTCATTCCCGAGAATGTAGTGCCTCTACTAGAAACAATCTTTCATAATGGAGTACATTTATTTGTCATAAGAAGGGTACTTACAGAGGACATATGATAGTGTCTCACTATGATAGGCCACATGGTGTCCATGTTGAGTGATAACTGTACCCACAACATAGTCTGACACATATGTCTCGATCTCAAAGTGTTGTTGTAGGTCGGTTAATGAGAGAATTGGGGCTGAGCATAAGTGTTTCTTCAAATCATCGAACACTTTCTTTTGTAACAAGCCCCACATGAAATTTTCCTTACTTTCACCCCTAGTTACTTGGCTGAGGGCCCATGCAATATGGGAGAATCCCAACATGAACCTGCGATATAAATTGACAAAGACTAAAAAGCTCTTAATCTTAGTGAGTCTGGTTGGGGATGTCCAGTCACTAATGACTTGGATTTTGGTTGGATTCACATGCACCCCATGCTCATCAGCAATGTATCCTAGGTATTGGACCTTATCCATGATGAAGGAGCATTTTTCTAAATTTGCATATAGCTTGTGTTGTTGCAGAGTGTGCAGAACCTGTTGAATATGTTGCAAGTGTTCCATCCAATTCTTGTTGTATATGAGGATGCCATCTAGGTAAACCACCATAAAAGAATTGGTGAAAGGCCGCAATATGTCGTCCATCATCCTCATGAAAGTTGTTGGGGAATTTGTCAAAACAAAGGACATGACTAAGCACTCAAAAAGACCTTCTTTGGACTTGAAGGAAATTTTCCATACATCTATTTTCTTTATTAGGCCCTGGTGGTAGCTAGAATTAGAATCAATCTTATTAAAGTATTTCCCCACTTGAGCTGGTCAAGTATATCTTTGATCCGGGGAATGAGGTACCGGTTCTGGACTATGATTTTATTTAGGGATTGGTAATCAATGCAGAGTCACCAGGTCCCATCTTTCTTCTGCACAAGAACGATTGGGCTTCCACATGATGATGAGATGGTTCATATGTGCCAATTTTGGAGAAGTTCTTGGATCTGATGCTTGATCTCCTTGTTTTCTAAAAGAGAGTGATGATAGACTGGCCCATTGGGTATCGGTGTTGAGGGTCAAATCAATTGAATGCTTGACATGACAGTGCAGAGGTATGCCAGTGGGTGAGGAGAAGATGTCTTTGTATTCTTCCATGACCTTATCCACTTGCTTCTAATGTGTGGAGAGTTCGGTCGTGGAGGCCATGGATGTGGCTACAACCTTCCACTCACTTTGAGAGCGAATCACGAAGAAGACAAACTTACTGGTCTGAGAGATGACCTTCATGCATTGTTTTGCACAGATCAAGGAAATGGAAATAGGTGGGACTACCTCAGGTATCCTATACAATTTCTTGCCCAAGGTAATAATAACATTGCGAGGCCTAGAATCATTTACAACATTACATTTCCATAAATAAAGTTGGCCTAAAAGAAAATCACAAACTTCAAGGGGGGAAACATCACACAATGCCTCATCTTTCAAGGGCTTGATGTCATAGGACAGACGACACTGTTGGCTAATGCGAAGATCGCTTCCTTGGAAGAGCCATTCGATGGTGTATGGTTGCAGGTGCAACGTTGTCGGTAGGGCCAACCGCTTGAGATGAGGTTCTTTTGGCTACTGTTATCAATGATAAAGTGAAATGGAGTACCCTTCACCCACATCTGTGAATGAAAGAAACTCTCTCCTTCCTCTGGCTCATTGGGTTCATCGGGATGGATCTTGGTGGTAGCAATGGTGGCACTAGGTTCTACATCAATAATATGTCTCCCCCTTTCTAGTTCCGAATCAAATTCAGAACCCGCATCTGATTCAGAGGCTTTCACCCCAGCCACCAACGACTGCTTTGAGCAACAATCATGAGTTTTATGCCGAGGGCTATTATGGAAGTCACACCACTTCCCGATGTCTTTCTTTGTCTTTCCATTGTCCTTCTTCGTTTGTGTCTTAGACTAGTTTTCCTAACCCTATCCATCTTTTATTTTCCCTTTGTTTTGTTGGTTGGGGTTTCCCTTGCCCTGCTTCTACTATGAGGAATTCCCAGACCCAAAATGTCGCGTCTTTTGTTTAATCTTCGACTCAATTTTGATATCATATCGATAGGCCGTGCCCAACGACAAGATGTCCAAAAACTCCATTTTTGTCTAGATGTATCAGTGCAGACCACCGCAGTACTTGAGCAACAGATGTTGCTCACAATCTTTGATACCCAAATTGGTGTGCAAGGTATGGAAGATATTTGTGAACTCTAGCATTTTTTGGTCCCTTTCCTACCGCAGTGTCATCCATATTGTGTACATGTCATCATAACTTCCAACCGGGTAGTATTGTTCCTTAATAACATCCTTGAAGGACTCCCAGGTGAGTGCAACTGTAAATACTGAGGGTTCCTATATTTCATTTTTCTCACAGAAACTCTCCCACCAATGTTTGACATGGGAGACAACTTTGAGGAGCACAAATGTAATCTTTTCTCTATTGGAAAAGTTATGGAAAAAAAGATACCCTTCTAGCAGATACAACCATTTTTCTACAACATCTTCATTTATATAAACTTCAAATATAGGAATATCAAAGTTGATATGTACCTTGAATGGGGTGGTGCCTTCACTTGAAGAAGATGTGTCGTCGGTTGATATTCGTCGAAGGATTGGTGAAAAACTATCCATCATCTCGTTCCTTTGTTGTGCGAGGGCTTCCTCGAGCAACAATTTGAAAGGATCTCATGTCCCGTTGTCTTTCTTTTCTCCCACCATGGAAGGTCGCTTGGGCATGCAAGAGCTCTTGTACTCAATAAAAACAAGCTCTAGACCTAACTTTTTGTACCCTGACCTCGTCGAGGACATGCACTAAGAACGACAAGGAGCATACCATTTTGATACCGTTGATCCGAATTTTATGAGAAAAAATAAATGAATACAGATCTATATTATTAACACAGATATTCAATAAACAATAACATAGAAACAATAAAACTTGGCATCAATTAATAAAGAATACACTGAAACTATAAAATGCAGACTGAAACAAACTTGCTAGAATGATGACGACTTATCTTTGCGAAGAGATGTGACGGTTGCGCTCATTCGCCAGAACATGAGTACAATGAGGTTGCAAAATCCTTTTTACATCAAACATGAGTGCCATAACCATAGACATCTAAAAACCTAACCCTAGGAGATGAAGCGCCAAAATTTACATGGGCCCCGTTGGGGTAAGTTAGTACATCAACTTCCTGGGGTCATAACTTTTGCATACGATCTCCATTTTAGGCGCACAATAGCCCGTTGGAAAGGTCTATCCAAGGACAACACATTATGTTGTCACATTTTGTATATGTCTATAATGAGATTGTGGAGGGCTCAAAAAATGATGTTTAGGGCCTTAAAAAAGCCCCGAAAGTTTAGGACCCGAAAAGCTAGAAAAAAACTACCAAGATGAAATCTATAAGTGAGCTAATTGGAATAGATGGGTGGCCACCAATATCAACATAGATCAGTTAAAACAAAAAAACATCTAGATGTTGTTATTACATTATCCACTCTCCTAATATCTTGAAGTCATTTTAAATGTTGAGTTACAAAGTAAGTCCTTCAATTTATCAATTTATGTTTTATGATGGAGAACTATTATGCACATTTTGTTGTTTTATTATTAGTATATGTATAAAATCTAGATGACATTGAACAATCTATAAAAAAGTAGTAAGGTGATGGTCCCACTTCGTTGATAGAACAAGTTTTGTTGTATGTGGAAGATAGTGCGAATTTGAGCAGAGACATATATCTATTATTGTGTCTTTTTAACAAGTGCTACAAGCACCTTAAGAATGTAATTATCTATTCAACTACGAATAAAAGCTAATCTGTTTTTCTCAAGAGAAAAAAAATAAAATAAGAAGTCAATTTGTCACTGATTAATAGATTTATTGATATGAAGGAAATCTTAAACACTATAGAGAAATTTCGTGATAATGATGAGATGAAGGGATCGTGTCAAATTATGAAAATTAAAGGGAAAGTTAAAACCATAAAAATAGATTGGAAATAATTATAAATTTTTCATATTTTCAATTTTATTTTTATGATATATATGGAAAATTTTTACACATTCATTATAACAATTTTGCAATATATTTAAAATTTAAGTATAAACTCATTATACCATTTTTATAATATATTTAAAATTTAAGTATAAAATAGTTTTTTTTGGATACTTGAGAATAACTTTTTTAATAATAATAACCTCTCATAATCTTCACTATTGTAAGCCCCATGTTTTCTGAAAATAACCTTTTTAATAATAATAATAACTTCTTATAATAATAAATGTAAGGCACGCGTTGTTTGGCCATTTTGTCCGCTACCTCAATGAGGCTAAGTCTTTCTTGTTTTTGTATAGGTTGTTTCTCATTCAAACCTTCTTTTTGAGACTCATGATTAAGAAAATGGACACCCGGAGAGGGACTGGTCACTAGTGTATAAGGTGTAGTGGGTGAATCATGTTTGAAACACCGAAATAACATATCCATGAATCGACGTATATGTATGGGGTTAAATGATCATATATTTATTTATTTAGTATTTTTTTTAATTTTTTTTAATGATGATGATGGTTAATGAAATTGGTTTATTAAATTTTAAAAAGATAAAGAATTATTTGATTTCTTTATAATGCTATTTTTTGTGTTTAAAAAATATTTTATAATTTTGATAACTTAAAATATTAAGAAGGTCAATGTTATAAAAAATATTTTAAAATTAAAATTTAATTTGAAAATGGATAATATTATTTATTGTTTTATAATTTTCTATAAAATAACATTAATTACATATAAAACAAAGAGGTAAAACATACTAATGCAAGTGCGCAATTTAAAATGATTTAGAATATAACATAAGTGTCTTTAAAAATTGTCCTAAACTAGAGTATAATGGAAATATCACTTTGTTAGGATGACGTTGACATTAAGAAACAAAACAGAGAGACAAAATCTAGGAGAGAAAATGAGATTAGATATTACAATAATATAAGTAGTAAATGATGGATTTAAGTGTTGTATATAAGTACCCTATATCTCTTTATGTTCTAGTCCATTTGTATGGCATTTTATTGGTACATATATCTTTACCTTTTTAATTTGACAAAATTGAAAAATAATATTCCAAACATAATAACAAAGTAATAATAACAAGAAGTTTGTATTTTATTTAATAAAAATAAATATGATTGTATACATGTTTCATTATATATATATTTGGATATATAATTGGAAGATAAATTTCAATATTAATGTTTAAGTAATTGAAACATGATGAGATTAATTTTCACATTAGATTAAGTGAGTTAATTATTGATGATTAAAATATATAATTGGAAGATAAATTTTAATATTAATATTTAAGTAATTGAAACATGGTGAAATTAATTTTCACATTAGATTAGGTGAGTTAACTATTAATGATTAAGTGAAATGGATGTATTTGAATATGTTGATAGAATTGAGATTAATTTTCACATTAAATTAGTCGAGTTAACTAAAGTGAAATGAATGGATGTATTTTGAATGTGTTGATAGAATTGAAAAAATAAATTTATAGGTTAAATTAATTTGACTTAATTAATTACAAAAATTTATGATGATATATTTTAATGTATTTTAATATAATTTTTTAAAAAAAATTAAAAAAAACCTAAAAACCTAAATCTTAAAATTATTTACTTATTATATAAATTTAAATTTATGAACGAAATTACAATTATAAATATCAATATCAATATAGTACATTTACTATTTTTATATAAAAGACACTTTAAAAAAACCTTATTTTCAATCTCTTCTTAAAAGTGGCAGTCACAAATTTCTTTTAAACTATATATTTTTTTGTTAAGTTGCAATCACAAATTTGTTTTAAACTATATTTTTGTTATGAAGTACATATTTCTTATTTACATTAAAAACAATTGACAAAATAAATTTAGGGAATTTTTTAATAAAAAGTCAAATTTAATAATGTAATTAAAACATCTAAATATATTGATTTGTTTATTTAAAAAAAAATCAACATAAAAAATTTATTAGCTAATTTTATATTTAATGTATAATTTTAATTTTTTTATAATAAAAATTATTTAATTAGAATAAATAAATTATCCAAATTTTCCCACCTTTAACATAATTTAGCCTAAACATTTAATCTTTAATCCTTGTAATTAACTATAACTAACTACAAATTTAGCATAACATAAATCACATATTGATTTGGATGTGTTTAAATTTAATATATCAAAAGTCACATATCAATTTAGTGGCTTTCCAATATGTAAAGGGCCAAATTATAACTTTGGATTTTTAAAATTTAATATATAAAAATTCACCTATCAATTCAGTGGCTTTCCAAT
>SNQJ01S0000634.1:107637-124371 GCA_010110895.2 Picea sitchensis
ATATAGATATAGATATAGATATAGATATAGATATAGATAGATAGATAGATAGATAGATAGAGGGTGTTTGGTTAAGTTTACACTATATTTTGAATATAGTATTTGTAGAGGACATACTCAATCGAAAAATGTCATAATAGAAATTAGAATATTGACATTATAATTTAATTAGAAATATTTATACTCGACCGACCAATGTCATAATAGGGATTAGATTGTCAATTTTTTTAATCAACAAGAAAATATCCATTTGAAAGGGAAGTAAGCTAGTCTTGTAGCAAATAAACCCTCTTTCCAATAACAAATCTGGTAAGGATTTGATAGAAATTTTAAACATGAGAAGAGTTATACCATGATCACACTAGAGGGGATGTCATCCTCACTCATCTCAAGGCTAGTCTTCCTTAGAGAAAAATTTGGTTGATAATATTTTCCTTGGATTTATACACATTCGTGTAGAAATTCCCACAATTGAACAATTCATGAATTTCACCTCTTAACTAAAGGTATCCTAGATATTAACCCTATGAATTTTAAACCTTAGGGCCATTATGAAATATATATCAAACAACATACTATATGTCACCTCTTAACAACCACGACTGACTAGAATATTCAAGAAAAAAGACACTGAAATGTGACAATAAGTTTCAACCCTCTAGGACATTCTTATCATGAATAAAACAAATATGAAAATAAGCTATGATAGTTGTAAAAAAAACACAAATCTACCATATATTGTTCAATCATTACAATGATAATACATTCTTGCAGAGGTTTTTATGGGATCTCCCCCAAAATCTTTCCCTTCTCTATTTTTAATGGATGTTGTTAGTGGAGGTAGGTGGCCGAAGGGTTTTGGGGAGGTTTTTTTTATCAATTTGCATTTAAGATATATACACACCGATGCATACATAAACAATAAAGCATTGGTGCTTCAATGTTCAAAATCATTGCCATATGTTATAATAAAAATAACACACATCGAATAAAACACACTAGTGTCGTTGAACATTACGCACCAATGCACATCTTTGTCATAAGGTGCACCACTGTAGGGTAAATAAAAAAAATTACCAAACTGATTTTATTTGTTATAGTGCATCTTGTGCTTCCAAACTCTAAAGAAATCACCATTGCTCACCCTCCTTCCAAATATGCCATGTTTCTAGTGCTCTACAACGACTTCAATATCTCCATTGGTAGATTCCGCACATTTCCAAATTTTGAAAATTACCACAAATTTCCATTTCATCTCAATGGTTAAACCATGCCTCGGGACATAAGAGGCAAGGTAATTTGTTTATTTCCTTCCTATTCGCATTTTCATCCAATTAAAATTTGAATTTATCTTGAAATTTGGCATTTTTTTCATTTTTTTTCCTATTCCACGCGGTGCACCTGAACCTTTGGCTCACCCCAAAGCGATGAATCATGTGTTAAATTAATAGTAAGCACTTCCTCTGGCGCGTCTACTATAAATATATGCACCAATGTCGTTCAAGGAAGAGAATCATGATAAATTTTAAAAACAAAGTCTTGTTTCCTTTGGAACACTCCGCAATCAACACACAATTGGTTTCTCCATGCATCATTGCATTTCACTTAACTAATAACACATCTAACTTAAATATATACAAAATTTGATGAAGCAGTGCAACCATTTAACCAAATGCATCGGTGTTGTTTATAAATTTACTGCATAGAGGTAGATATTGACTGACATGGCATAGAGGGGTGTCTCATTGGACACCCCATTCCTAGTTATCTATACTTTACAATGCACCACTGAACAAAAATCGAATGCTCCAATATCATGGTAGCATCGGTGTGTTAATAGTAACACATAAAACTACTTCAATTGCGATAAACCAATTTAACCTAGCAGTTCCCATATGGCCATCAAATGCACCAGTGTTGTAAACATAATGACACTTGGATTAATTTTTCATAATCTATCATAGCGAAGTTTCTTATTTGACACATCTATACAATGTGTGGTGGTGTGAAAATAAGCGTGGTGCACTGCTGCGTAAATGCCAAAATTACGCACTGTCACAGGTTTTGAAAAATAAGCATTGCAATTCGTCTTCTGTAAGGCCTCATTATCGATGTTTTAGTAAGACAACACACCTCTAGACATCATTACAGTGCTATGGTAAGACTGGTGCATTGGTGCTTTCAGTTGAACAAATTGCATCGATGATTTTGCACGCCATAAATTTTAGCGTTGTGGTGCGTCTTTCTTAACAAAATGAACTAGTGCAGTTAAAATCACTGCACTGGAAAATAAGTGTACAATTTCACATGTCGGGGCATTTCATTGGACTCCCCATTATCGATTCTCTATACAAGTCAATGTATCGAAAAGCGTAGTGCTACAATAACATGGTAGCACCAGTGTGTTGATATTTACACATCCTAGCAGTGCCTTTAGGTATACACAATGCACTAGTGTTTTAAAGAGCATGGCACCATGCCAATTATTTCACAATTTAAAGGTGTGGTTCATCTTATGGGATGCACCACTAAAATACGTGGTGGTGTGATAAGAAATCTGATTGATTGGTGTGTATTGGTAAAAACACCGCATGGTAGTGTTGTTTGTCTCATATAGATCACTAGCGGTGGGGAATAGGTTTTTTTTTTGGCCCACCGATTACATTTTTAGATTTTTTTGCAAAAAAAAAAGGAGACTCCCCATTTCTTTCTCTTGGGGCCTCTTGGAGTATCGATGTTGATGCAACATGCTTCTTCTTCACCACTGCAATCATCTGCATATGGGCATAGTATTGTGACCTTTAAGACGACCACCTGAATCCTTTCTAAATTTCCCCCATGGTGACATAGTCTAGATGTCGTACATTTAGTTGGAACTTTTCACTAGAATATGGTGATCTAAATATGGGAGAAATTGTAGTTTTATGTTGTTTAACTTGCATTTCTGAATGCACAAATGGATTCAACATCCTAAAAGCCCCCTAGGGAACTCAGATTATATAGACTTAACCACTCAAGGGGATACTTATAATGACATGGACTAGTGTCCCTTCATTACACAAAGGGGTAACTCTAGGACATGGCAATACCGGTCAAGACTAGTCATCATAAGACTTCTCTAGTCACATTAACTAACATCTGACTTCAAATTGACTCATAGCCTATCTAGCAGCACAACTGATCTGCGTCAAGTACTGTCCAACCTTCCCACATCAAGAAAACTTTTAATTTTCACTATGTTCATCAATTAATCCTTGCACATTCAAATATTTCTCGTCCACTCACGTTTAATTGACGTTTTGAGACAACTAGGGCATAATAAGTTGTGAGGAAATTTTTTAGCCACCCTAGCTGGCATAATTAAGGCCCAAGGTGCCAAACAAACACATGAGATGAATACTTTGTTGACATGGAAATTCCATGTAGGGGCCACAAGGGGATGGTGGGTCATGATGGTGACGTCAACGTTGCAACATTGAAAGTCTTGCACATATATAGGTGGTTTTAACCAGTACAGTGGGTTGCAAAAAGGGTCATTTTACTACAAAAAATTGAATATGATTCATAATTTTGACGAATAACAGACTGTTTCACAAGTCCAACGAACATCAGGGAACCAAAAAAAAAATAATGAATTTTTGAGAATTAGTGAGTAATGTTCTATGGTAAGGTCGATTTTCTCTATAACATTGGAACTCCCCATTGGAATTCAACACCATATGTAGTAGTGATTGGCTCCTTATTTAAAGTATATGAGAACTACAAAATCTCCAGCCAATGCACAATTTCAAGCATTATTGTGGAGGTAGATATTAGAGAAGGGATAACAAATGACATATCCATCTTGGAGTTCAAGGGGAATTGTGTTGTAAAACCAACAATTATGTAGGAGTCCCATTATGGTGTGCATGGTTCCACTCTTATAGAAATGTAGCTAGTTATATCAATCTTTGATTCACCAAAAACATTTGAAGGAGGAAGTGTTGGGTATGTGTTATATTCTTTGCACGGAAATTTGTTTTTGCCTCGGGAAACATGTCACCTTTTTTGCCTTTTTTTTTTTCATGTCACCTCGATTTTCCTGTCCATTAACAAAGTTACCAACTTGACAAGAACTGTGACCTCAAAATGAGAACTCTAACCCTTGAAACCCATATTTTTGCATAAAAACCATGAAAATCAACCCCCAAATCAAAAAGTGGTGCTACTATATTTTTTGCATAAAACTATGAAATCAACCCCAAATCTAAAAGTGGTGCTAATGGTAGCACCATTTTTTTTTTTTTTTTTTTAGGGTTAAATTATAACATTTTTCAAGCATGGTCTTTAAAAAACCTCAGATATAGACTTATAAAAAAACCTTAAAAACCAACACCCAACTAAAAAATGGTAATTACCTAAAACAATTTTTCTAAACATTGTACTATAGATATTTAATGACCTAATTGAAATTTTAGCCTTGACAACAAATCCCTTTGCAAACAAACAACTCAAAATTGGACCTAAATGTATCAATTGAAAATTTATTTATAAACTTTTTTTTTAATTTACATTAAAACTAAATAAATAGAAAGGAGAAAATCTTCATAATATTTTTTTTTAAATGAAGAAAAACAAATACATTTAAAAAATATATCTAAAAAATTCAATTTAAAAAAAAAAAAAGATTATAAAGAAAAGGTAAAAAAAAACATAACTAAAATAAATGAAAAAATTTAAAATTTCCAAAAAACAATAATTTAATATATATATATATATATATATATATATAATTCCCTTTAAAAAAAAAAAACACTTCAAAAAAAATAAAATAAAGAAATTTAATAAAAAATATAATAAAAAAATTCAAAAATATTAAAAAAAACTAAACTCTAAAATTAAACTAAAACCCAAAATTCAAACAAAATATATTTTAAAATATATATGATGATGATTAACGCCCATTAAGACCTAATTGGTCTATCAACCCTTAAAAGGGTAACTGATTACTTGTGATCCTTCAATTTGTTTATGTGTTCTAAAAAGCATTAAGAGAGAACCTTTCCAAGATCAAATTACTCATTTTGTTCAAGCTAAGAGGTTAGGAATTTTGGTAGTGTGATCAATATTTGAAAATGAGATCTAATATGGGTATTGTAATGGACAATCTAAGAGAAAGTGTTTTTCATCTTCAACCTCTTAGTGCCGTCACAAAGGCGACACTCTTTCATCCCATGTATTTTAGGAATTGACCAATGTAGCTTCACCATGGAGCTCGTGAAAAATTTGTTCTTATCTTATAATGCTTATTTTTTTCTTTTACACTTGGCAAACAAATAGATAATTTTGATCTCTCGAGATTAGTTGATTACATCCCTATAATACCTTAATTTTATTATTTTTCCCAACACTTTATCACACCACATTTTTTCTTAAATTTTGGTTTGATGTTTTTTACAGAATCTTATTCTACAAAATGGTTTCTTCCATGATTCCCCAATAAAGGCCAAGACCGGAAGGGCTCATGCCATCCCTCAGCTGAGTCGATGGTGGTTATGTTTTGATTTTGAAACAATTTTAGGTGACCTCTTATTCTAAGTAAGTATTTAACTTGTTTAACTTGTTCTTATATATGAAAAAAAAAACTAAAAACACAAAAAAATTTCAAACCAATTTTACAATAAAATCAAACCAAATTTAATCAAATAAAAATTTGAAAAATATATAAAAAAAAAAAAACACGTAAGACAAATTTAATAAAATTAAAAAGAAAATTTTAAAATAAAAAATAAAAATAACCTTAAAACTAAACCAACAAAAATTTAATAAAAAATTTAAAAAAAAAATTTAAAATCTAAAAAGAATGTGGTGTTTGGCGTGTTGGTTGGGCGTTATAGGTGCCATGGAGGAGACCATGGATGCTCAAATGCCAAGATTCATAGCCACCGTATTTTAAAAATGTATTTTAAATAAAAAAAATTAAAAAAAAAAAAAAAAAAAATAATTTTTTTTATATGTTTTTATTTTATTTATTTTAAATATTTTTATTTAATGTTTTTAAAAGTTTTATTTTTATTTTTGTAAAGCATTATGTATAATTGTTTCTATTTCATTTTTTCTGCTAATTTAAATTTTGTGTATCATTTTTATGTATGTTTTTTTATTTATTTATCTTCTCTTTATAATTGTTTTTTATTAACTTTTGTATTTCTCTCTCAATAATCTAATTTTTAGTTTTGTAAATATATATATATTTTTTCCAAAAATAATTTTAATAGTAAATATTTTTTTTTTTTTTGTGATGATGATGGTTAACGTTGATAGACCACCAGGGTCTTAGTGGACGCTAATCACTCATCATCATATAATCTTTGAGGTTTTTCTTCTTGTTTTAATTCTTTATTTAATTTTCTTTATATATATTTTTAATTTTTTAACTTACTAAAAAACATTTTAATTGTTTTGTTTTCATAGTTTTCATAGTTTTTAGTTTTTAAATTTCTTAAAAAAAAAAAAAAAAAAAAAAAAAAAAAAAAAAAAAAAATGGTTGTTTTTGTTTTACTCTTTTAAACCAATTTCTTTATTTTTTAATGTAAATTTTAAAAAAGTACAAAAATAATATTTAAGCAATGATTTGGGATCCGATTTTGAGTTGTTTATCTGGATGGTAGTCGCTGTCTTTGCGCTTTCACAATTTCACTATGTATTAATTTTAAGTCCAAAAAAAAATCGGTGCTACTCGTAGCAACGTTTTTCGATTGAAAGGCCAATTTTAAGGTCTTTGTCTACAATGACATAAGTTGTCAATGAAATGGGTCTAAATGGGTCCAAATTTTAACCATTGAAAAGGGTGCTACCAGTAGAGTTCTTATTTTTCATAGGTCCCATTTTTTACCTGCTGTGAACTTCAACAAAATGACTGAAAAAAATTGATCGAAGGTAAAGACCAATAATCCGGACCGTGGACTCCTCGTGATTCGCATACTAAAATGTATGTCGTGAGGGAACTACAACCAAGGATTTATGGATAATTTGTAGTTAGATCATTCTAATTCCCCAGTAAATAAACTATTCCCGATAAATAAACCGATAACCGGAGGATGAGATATGGAGACTTTGCAGAGAATTTGAACACCTTCAATACCGCAGGGCACTAGTGAACTGTTGAGATTAAAATTTATATGAAGATAAGCACGCTTTATTAGGCTCTTTACCGTGACTCCTCGTTGGATAGTCCGGTTGTGGCCATATGTTGGCATGTGTTATAATTTTGCAATAAAGTAGTAAACCATACCATACGGGCGCTGCTAGGTGGGCAGAGGGGTGTAGGGCTGAGCCTCTAATATTTTTTTTAAATGGCATATTTTCGCCGGTTTCGAGCAGACATATTATCGCCGGGCCGACAAATTTCCGGGACGACATATTACCTGGACCACATGATATTAGGTGGTTTTCGCAGTAATAATGGTTTTGCCGATGGTTTTCATTCTGGCTAAGGGAATTAGGAATGGACCAATCCGTCCACCGAAAGTTTGTGGGCAGTATGTTGGAGGTGTGGAAAAGAAGGGCACCTGGCCAGCAGCGCAAGGTAGATCCAAAGTTGAGAAAAGAAGGAATCTGAAGAATCTTCTACAGAAGAAAGACCTCCAAGGAAGAAGGTATAGGGATGTGTATCATTCTTCAAGCACACAATACGCATCATAATGAGGCATGTTTGATTGACTCTAGTGCATCCTTTTCATATGACTCTGCCGTGGAGTGGTTCCTAATATGAAAAGTATGATGGAGGTAATGTTTTCTGGGTAATGATTCAACAAACTGTGAATCATAGGAAAGGGAAGGGTCAAGCTGAGACTCATATATGGAAGGATTAGATCACTACCTAGTGTTCTGCACATATCCTGTGCATGGGCTGTAGAAATTTGATTTCAAGCAAAATGGAAGATACCGGGTAAGAACAATTTTGAAAAGGGAACTTGCGTGATGGTTCGAGGAGAAATGGTAATGATGAGGGGAGTCTGGTTTAGAACTCAGATAAGCCGCTAGGGAAGCACTATTATTAGTGATGAGTGCATAGCTCCATTGTTCCCCGAGTAATATTGAAGTTGAAGAAAGAACTCCTACAACCGGGAAAGGCTAAGCCAGGCATCAAAGACCGGGGTATATCGGAGAGGCTGGGTCTCTCAATTACCACACCAGAAGGGTTGAAGGTATGTCTAATTGCCTCTGGATTTTGATTTCTCGTGGAACATTGTCTATACATGGGAAGCAGATCAGTATCCTCCTCGTGCAACGAGGGCGTGGTGGCGAATTTTACATCTAGTCCACGTCAGCCGTGATGTTTTTTGACCTTGGTCGGTCCCATCATTGGGAAAAATCTATATACTATGTCTCATTTATAGATGACTCTCTCGAGGAAAACTTTGGATATATTTCCTCGTGAAGAAATCTAAAGTCTTTTATTGTGATGAAGAGTTTAAGGCTCCGTTGAGAATCAAACAGAGAAATGAATTATATAAAGCCGAGATCGTGATAATGGTGGGAGAGTTAGCGCGGAATGAATTTGGAAGAATTGTGAAGAAGTGCGTGGTATGTAGCAAGCGTAAGAGATCTATATACACCTCAATGAACGGGAAAGTTAAGCGAAAGGGATGAATAGGACATTGATGGAAAAGCAAGGTGCATGCTCAGCGGTGTCGAGTTACGATGGTAATTATGGGTAGAGGTAGTGGACACTGCATGTTACCTAGTAAGTTGATCACTCTCATCAGTTTTGGGTGACAAGACTCCACAAGAGGCATATGTAATTAGTAAGGAACACTTCACACATCTTGTATTTGGATGCGTATGCATATGTTCATGTTCCAAAGAAAATAGGAGTAGCTAGATAAGAAGGTCGAAAATGTATCTTTATTGATATAAAGATGGTCTCAGTATAAGCTGGTCCCTGTAAACTAAGAAGGTAGTGTATAGCCGATGTGGTATTTAGAGAAATGAAGGATTGATAAACGTGAAGTCCTACCAAGCAAGGGAAGAACTGCAGAAGATAGAGTTTGATTTAAAGGATGATGTAAAGCGTGACTCTACGTAAGAACATGAATCGAAGAAGAAGATCCCTCATACTCCAAAGATTGAGAGATCGAGAAAGAAGGCTACCGTGAAAGGTATATAGTCCAATCTCGGGATTTCCACTCAAATTTTCTTTGTCTATTACTGATGATGGTCCTATAATTGTTAGGGAGGTAGTTGATTCAGAGGATGGAAATATTTTGAAAAGGGCCATGGAAGAAGAAGAAATGGCATCTTTGGATAAGAATGAGGTTTGGGATCTAGTGGAGTTGCCACCTAGAAGAAAGCCCATTAGAAAGAAATGGGTATTTAAAAGAATAATGCGAAGGGAAAGTGGAGAAATACAAGGCTCAATTAGTAGCAAAGGGTTATTCCCAAAGTTGAGGGAATTGATTTGCGAGATTTTTTCTCCTGTGGCTAAGTTAACCTCTATAAGACTTTTATTATCCGCTATCACGATTTGATTTTTGAAATAGAAACGTATGGATGTGAATAAAAAATTCCTACATGGGGATCCCGAAGAAGAAATCTTATGAAGCAAACCGTGGTTATACTGAAAGGAAAGAAGGAGCCGGTATGCAAGTTGAAAAAGTCCCCTCAGATGGTCTAAAGAATCACCAAGGATGTGGTATCAAAATTTGATACTTATATATTAGGACTCAGTTTCATAAGAAGAGTATCACCGTGTGTATTCTAAATTATTTGGTGATCATTTGATTTATTTGGTCTGTTATGTGGATGACATGTTGCTGTGGGGAAACAACAAGGAGATTATCCAGATGTGAAAACTCGGGGCTTTGTCCTCTAAATTTGACATGATGGATCTTGGTGCTTCAAATTTATTTTGGGCATGGAAATTAATAAAAGAGATCTAAAAAAGGAGGAAACTCGCTGAATCCGAGAAAATATGTTGAGACAATATTGCGTAGGTTTAATATGCATGAATGCAAACCGTTAAGGTTCCCATTCCGCCGGTGCAAAGTTAATTCACGGATCGTCCCAAGACAATACGAAGAAGAGAGGAGGACACGTCCGGTTCCATGCTTAGTGCAATGCTAGCTTGATGTAATGCAACCGGTGACTAGACCGTATTACTGCACATGCAAAGTGGAGCTTTGGAGTGCATGTCAAACCGTGAAGGAGCATTGAGCCGTGAGGTGCTGGTTTTCAAGTATTTGCTTGGCACCGCTAGCTATGGATTGTGCTACGGCGAAGACCAGGATTGGATAGAGTGCTGGATATACATGGCTTTGTGGATGAAAAATCAATGGAGATTTGGATCGGAGGAGATCTGCTGTTGCATGGGTTTAACCCTCATTGAGGAGCAATGTTGATGAGCAAAAGACAAGTCAGAGTGGCACTTTCAACTACGTAAATCAATACATGCGTGCACCTTTGCGCAAGGAAGAAGATGGTTACAAAGATTGTGTCTGTGCATTGGGCTGGTACAGGAAGTTGTACATGGAGTGACAAATGAGTGCAATTTTCATTAAGAACCGCTTATCATTCCAAAGACAAAGCACACATGTCTGGTCAATTTCTGTGAGACATGATTGAAGAAAAGAAAGCACCGATGAAGGTGGACACTTTGAAGAATGCTGCGGATTCATTAACAAAATCAGAACCCAGAAGTTCTCTTGGTGTAGAGGATCCATGGCATTGTTACTATGGATTGTTGACTATGTAACCTCGTATCTCCCCGCGGTGCAGAAAACGTTCGGCGGAGAATGTTGGTATGCTATATCTTTGCACGAGTAGTAGTAAATCGAAGGTCATACGGGCGCCGCCAGGGTGGTGGGTAGGTGGAGCCCTGTTGGGTTCGGGGCGCTCGAATTCCTTGGTGAATACATATTTTCGCCGGTTTCGAGTCGACATATTATCACGCCTATTATTACCTCGGACGACATATTTCCTCGACCACATGATATTAGTATTTTGGCACATGGTTTTGCCGATGGTTTTATCTCGTTAAGGGAATTAGGCTTTGACCAATCCAAAGTCATTGGTTAGTTTTGATGTCACTGCTCCCATGTATATTGTATTTGAAACAATGTAACACAATGTATCAATATAATATACCGGTTTTCCGGTTTAGTTTCTGTGAAAAGTCTCTGGGTAATGTTTGTATTTGGCATTGTATCTTTTCTTCAATTTTTCTCACATCATTGCAGAGATATTGTACAAGGTTAGAATTCTACACCATAGGTAGTAATACAATTTACTTGAAGTTTGATGAAGTGTTTCCTCATCCCTTTGTTGTCGGAGAAGATGAGATGTAAGAACATTGAAGGACAGAGCACATATGCATTACTTGCAAGAGGACGCTCCTAAAGAAATAGATCTAATTCTCAAGTGGGATCTAAGTCTAAGGGTATATCTAAATCTCCTAGAAAAGTCAAAGGTATTTTGGAGATGTGGAAAGAAAGGCACCATAAAACAAGCAGATCCAAAGTTGAGAAAAGAATGGATTTGAGGAAGTCTTCTACAGACAAAATACCTGTTAATAAAATACCTCCAAGGAAGGAGAGGATGTGTACTTGGATTATTCAAGCACATGCAGATCATGAAGCATGGTTGGTTGACTTAGGTGCATCCTTTCATATGACTGCCGACAAGGAGTGGTTCTGTGAATATGAAAGGTATGATGGATATATTTTTTTCTTAGGTGATGACTCGACAAAAAAAATCATAGGATGAGAAAAATTCAAGTTGAGGCTCATAGATAAAAGTATTAGAACACTACCTGGTGTTCTTCATATCCCGGGATTGGCCAAAAATTTGATTTTTGTAAGAAAAATGGAGGATGCAGGTGTAAAAACAATATTTGAAAAGGAAACCTATAAGATGGTTCGAGGAGAAATGGTGTTGTTGAAGGGATTTCGGCTTGGAACTTTGTATAAGCTATAAGGAAGAACTATTAGTGATGGGTGCAATAGTTCCATTGTTCTTGATATTATATTTGAAGAAGAAAAAACTCCTCTAGTCTCTGGAGAAAATGTTATGTTGTGGCATCAAAGACTGGGGTATATTAGAGAGAAGGGTCTTCGACTACTACGTAATAAAGGTATGGTTGAAGGTATGTTTAACTGCTCTCTGGATTTGGTTTTTGTGAACATTGTGTATATGGGAAGCATAATCGAGTAAGATTCCCCTCTGGTGCAACGATGGCAGAAGGAATTTTACAGCTAGTTCACAGTGATGTGTTTGGACCTGTTTGGGTTCCATCATTGGGAAAATATGTGTACTATGTCTCATTTATAGATGACTTCTAGAGGAATACTTGGATATATTTCCTTAGGAATAGATATGAAGTATTTGACATGTTTAAAGAGTTTAGGGCTCTTGTTGAGAATCAAACAGAGGAAAAAATTAAGGTGTTGAGGACAAATAATGGTGGAGAGTTCTATGGAAATGAATTTGAATAATTCTATAAGATGTGTAGTATATAAAGGTAAAATACTACTCCATATACACCTCAACAGAATGGAGTTGTAGAAAGGATGAACATGATGTTGATGGAAAAAGAAAGGTGCATGCTCAGTGGTGTCGGGTTAGGGAAAGAATTCTGGGTAGAGGCATGGTAGTGGGTACTGCATGTTAACTGGTCAATAGATCACCCTTGTCATCACTGGATGACAAGAATCCACATGAGGTATGGATTGGTAAGAAACCTTCTCTTACACATCTCAATTTATTTGGCTGTGAGGCCTATGTTCATGTTCCAAAGGAAAACAAGAGTAAGCTAGATAAGAAGGATGAAAAGTGTATCTTTATGGGGTATAAAGATGGTATTAAAGGTTATAATCTTTGGAACCTATAAAATAAGAAGGTTCTGTATATCCAAGATGTGGTATTTATATAAATAAAAGATCTTGTCAAACAGGATGTCCTACAAAGTAAGGAAGAACCATAGAAAATAGAGTTTGATTCAAAGGATGATGAATCAGACTCTACAGAAGAACATGAATCATAAGAAGAATATCCTCATACTCCAGTATTGAGTAGATTGGTTCAAGAAAGAAGGAAACCAGAAAAGTATACTCCATCTGATTTCTGTTCGAATTTTTCTTTATTTATTACTTATGAGGATCCTATAACTATTAGGGAGGCAATAGATTTAGATGATGGAAACCTATGGAAAAAGGTCATGGATGAAGAAATGAAAACCTTGGATAAGAATGAGGCTTGTGATCTAGTGGAGTTGTCCACTAGAAGAAATGTCATTGGAATGAAATGGGCATTTAAAAGGAAGTTTAATGTAGAAGAAAAAGTGGAGAAATATAAATCTCATTTAGTAGCAAAGGGTTATTCCCAAGTTGAGGGAATTGATTTTAGTGAGATTTTTTCTCATGTTGCCAAGTTAACTTCTATTAGATTTATGTTATCTGTTTTTGTTGCATTTGATTTTGAATTAAAACAGATGGATGTGAAGACAACATTCCTACATGGAGATCTGGAAGAAGAAATATATATGAAGAAACCAAAAGGTTTTGTTTTGAAGAGAAAGAAGGAACTTGTATGCAAGCTGAAAAAGTCTTTGTATGGTTTAAAACAATCACAAAGGATGTGGTATCAAAAAATTGATACTTATATGTTGGGACTTCGATTCACAAGAAACAAAGATGATCACTGTGTATATTTTAAATTAATTGGTGATCATTTGATTTATTTGGTCTTGTATGTGGATGACATGTTACTGATAGGAAACAACAAGGAGATTATCCAGGATGTGAAAACTCAGTTGTCCTCTAAATTTTACAAGAAGGATCTTGGTGATGCAAATTTCATTTTGGGCATGGAAATTAAAAGAGATTGGAAAAACAGGAAACTATGGTTAAATCAAAGAAAATATGTAGACACAATATTGCAGAGGTTTAATATGCAGGAATGTAAACCGGTTAGGGTCCCTATTCTTGTAGGTGTAAATTTATTTGTGGATCAGTGTCCCAAGACACAAGAAGAGGAGGAGGATATGTCTTATGTTCCTTATGCCAGTGCAGTTTGTACTTTGATGTATGCAATGGTTTGTAATGGACCTAAAATTTCACACGCAGTGGGAATTTTGGTATATGTCAAAACCAGGGAAGGAGCATTGGACAACAATAAATAGGGTTTTCAATTATTTGCGTGGAACTATTAGCTATGGATTGTGCTACCAAGGAAGATCGGGATTGGATAGAGTGTTGGATATACATGGCTTTGTGGATGCATACTGGGTTGGATATCTGGATCGTAGGATATCTGCAAGGGGGTATGTGTTTAACCTATTTGGAAGAGCAATCAGTTGGATAAGAAAAATAAAATCTATAGTGGAACTTTCAACTACAAAAAATGAATACATGACAACCACTCATACAAGAAAGGGCACATTATGGTTACAAATATTGTGTTCAGGTATTGGGTTGGTACAACAAGTTGTAAGGATATATTGTGACAGTCAGAGTGCAAATTTTTCTGGCGAAGAACCTGACTTATCATTCAAAGAAAAAACATATTGATGTTCAATATCACTTTGTGAGAGACATGGTTAAAGAAAATAAAGTGTTTTTGATGAAGGTGGACACTTTGAAGAATGTTGCATATTCATTAAAAAAATCTACGAACAATAAGAAGTTCTCTTCATGTAGAGGATCTATGATCATTGTTGCCTTGGATTGTTCACTATGTAACCCTGTAACCCATTATATGCAAAGAAAACAACAAGTGGGAGAATGTTGGGTATGTGTTATATTCTTTGCACGACTAGGAATAATGTCTACTATGTTGCGCCGAGAACGTAGGCGTTCAGGGACAACACCCCCGAGAAGTTTTTTTGCCTCAGGAAACGTGTCACATTTTTTCCTCATTTTCGTGTCACCTCGATTTTCATGTCCATTGTTGGGAGGTTTTTCGGCACATGGTCTTTTGCCGATGGTTTTCTATTTCCAGTTAAGGAATTAGGCTTTTTGACCAATCCAGATCATTCGGTTAGGGTTTTGGATGTCGTTGGATCATATATGTATATTGTATTCTAAACAATATATTATGTGAATGAATATAGAATATGTTGGTTTTCCCGGTTTGGGTTTCCAGGGGAAAAATATCTATGTAATGTGTGTATTTGTGATTGCATATTTTATGTTCTTTTACTGAAAATATGTTTGCATTAAATAATTGTACAAGGTTAAAATCTACAGGAAGGACCCATCAATAAAATTATCCCTAAATATAATTTTAGAGCTTCACAATAGTGGAATAATTCGTATTCAAGAAACCATGGGAGAAGGGGTTAACATTCTAGGAGAATGAAAAAGTTTATGAAATACTAGGACTTCCTTTGGGTTGACAAAAAAGGTATTTATATGGTTTAAAAAAATTTACCCTAATTATTATTTGTATAAAAATGATTGGATATGGAGGTTGTGGAGGGGGTTAAAGGGTTGGAGGATTTTGCACCATAATGGGGTTCTTCCCAAAAGCAAGGAGGAAGAGAAGAGAAGAGAAGAGAATATCCCACGACCCAACTCAACTTTCCTTCCTTAAAAATGCATCTAATTCCTTTATTTTGATATATTTCTAGAGATGAAGTCTACCAAAATCCTTGGTGCAATAGATGGTTATATGGAGGTGGAAGACTAGTTCTTTTCAAATCAATGTTGGAAACAATCCTTATATATTGGCACACCATATCCTATATTACACAAGGAATGTTAGAAAATATTAGGAGAAATAGTTTCATATTTATATTATTAGGAAACTAGGAGAAAGAATGCATCCACTTAGTAAAATGGAAAGCAATAACAAATCCAAAAGAAATGGGAGGATGGGGATTGAAAAAAAATGTTTCATTTTGGGAAATCAGTAGTAGAAAAAAGTGTCTGGGAATTGATATAAAAGGATGAGATCTAAAATCATATCCTTTTCTGAAAACATATTGAGTCTTGTTCATTAAAAGAATGTATTATTAGTCCAACTAATATCATAAAAAAAACCACCATCATTTGGAAAGAAATGGAACATGCCTTCTTATTGATAGGGAGTTATCTAGTATGGAGGGTTGGAAATGGGGAAAGGGTTAGGATCAGAATAGATCCTTGCGTAGGAAGTGTAAATTCTTTCAAAATATTAGAAACAAACATAAACTCTCTTCTCTAAGAAGGAGTTTACAATATAGTTTAAGAAGCCTCTCTAGAGACCTCCTCCATATTGAAACACTATTGGAATAAGAAAGAGAATGCATGATTATAAGTTCAAGGGAAATATCTGTTGATACTGAGAAGGGGGTGAATTAGTATCAAGTACAATTTGAAAAAAAATCAACTTATAGTTGAACCATTCAATTATATCTAATGAGCAATGAAAAATAGTATAAGAGTTACACCAATATACCACAATACACCATAAATAATATATGAGAAATAATCAATAGTTATTTGTTCAAAAGAAGTAATGACTTCCAAAGGTATCTTACAGCTTCCAAATATAAAGGGAGGGATAAAAATGCAAGAGGAAGATACAATCCTCCAATATCAAGAGAGGTTTGACCTCTCCATCCTTTCCCCTTCCTTCCACCCTATAATATATGAGAGATAATAAAACTTTACATTAAATCATCACCATCAACCAACCATAACATAGAACCTGATAATGATTCCTGAGACTTCTTCAACTTCTGCAATTATTAAATTCTTGGAATACTTTGATCCT
>SNQJ01S0000634.1:127633-164007 GCA_010110895.2 Picea sitchensis
TACTCTGATACCAATTATTGATATTGAGAGGGGGGTGAATCAATATCAAGTGCAATTTCAAAACTTTTTCAACTTATAATTAAACCATTCAATTATATCCAATGAGCAATGAACAATAATATAATATTTACACCAATACACCACAATACACCATGCACAATATATGAGAAATAATCAATAGTTATTGTTAAAGGGAAGTAATGACTTTCAAAGGTAGCTTACATATTCCAAATATAAAGGGAGGGATAAACCTCCAAGAGGAAGATAAAATCCTCCAATATCAAGAGAGGGTTGACCTCTCCATCCTTTCCCCTTCCTTCAATCCAAGAATAAGTGAGAGATAATAAAACTTTACATTAAATCATCACCATCAACCAACCATGACATAGAACTTGATAATGCTTCCTAAGACTTCTTCAACTTATACAATTATTCAATTCTTGGAATACTCTGATCCTATAGATAATATTACTCAATGTATTCTCTAAAACTCTTCCAAGCTTCACTCCTTGAATCCTCCCCAAAAACAATCTATAGAGAGAATGGTAGACCTTATTCATTTCTAGTTTATTCAGGAGAACGAACTTGTACAGAATACCCCACGCTCAATATTTAACATCAGATTCTGAAAATCACACACAATAAACTACCGCCCGTACTATTTCCAATGAAATTGGTCTCACTTCATTTGGATTCTCTATGAAGAAGTTATGGTTGTTTTACCCATAACACTTGTTTATGACTAGCTTCGAGACTAGTCAAAAACCCCATCTTCCACATAGTGTATCTCCAAAATTATAGCGAATAAAGAGATGAAATTTTTACCACAGGTACCTAGATATGTCTTCTCAATACAATATCAATTTTGCCATCTGAATCGTTCTAGAAAATAAGTTATAGCGAAAATGGTAAGATGACCTGTAAATAACATACCTTAAAACACATCACTAAAAGACTTCATCCTCCCTTGAAATCCGTCCTTTCCTTCATATTTACTCTGAAATTCGACTTGTGTGTATCAAATGAACGTATAATGATGTGTATTTATACTTTGTATGTCACTTCCTTTTAACATTAGGACCGACCTGACACTTTCTTATTTTGTAATTATTTTCTTTAATTATCTTTAGGGACGACCTGTATTTCCTTCTTCAATTCACTTTGTCATCTTCAAAAATTCATTTCTCCTCAACCATGAGGATCCATGTGATGTCCCACCTACCACCGGAAACAACATGATGTATACTATCCATCCATGGGTGTTGTGTCTGCATGTGCATTGTCCTTCATGTCCAAATACCTTCATCAATCTTGTATTTCAAAACCAATGACTAGGGTTGACATCAATGACAACAACCAATATTCCAACAATATCAATGGGAAGAATATATAGACAAGATAAAACTAATAATATTTATAGTGATCACAAAAATTGTTTTACATCAAGGAAAATTTTAGGGGCTATATGTCGTCCATGGGCTAATTTTCCATGCTTTTCCTAAAAAGAATATTTTCCAATTTCCATTTTTTATAAAATCAATTCTCCCAAATTCTATAGAATAAAATTATTTTACCTTAAAAAAGCTTAAATTTATAGAAACTATATAAAATCCTTATAAATTTTTATATTTTTATAAAAATATCGCCAAACATTTTAGACTAGTAAGATTCACTAAGGTTTCTACATTATGAGATGAATTTGCATCCTTAAAATTGTCCATGTTTAATATATTGATACACATTGAAATTTTTTTACAAAACAAAAAATTCGCCACAAACAATTTAAGTTAGCAACTAAAGAATCATGATTTTAAAATAAAGAATAACCCATGGTGAATAGGTGAGACCAAAAGGGACTAAATGGTATGATGCCACTATTATGAAAGCATATAAGGAAATAAATGAGAAATATAGAGAAACATTATTCCATTATAGCTAAATGGTTTGGAGACGTCATTACCTAAGTAGAGCCTACGTGTACTTTATATTTCAATTTTTTTGTTCTCTGTGTAGATGATGTTCATGGTGTTCCCATCAATAAGTTGACACCATACCATAAGAAGATATTTTCTATCTCAGCTCCCCTTTTTTCTTTTCTTGTCTATATGTATTCTTGGGGCCATGGCCACTACCTCACTACACTTTGCAATTTTTTACCTTGCACAAGATTCAACAACGATTTTTTTCTATAGTTCTTAGTTGTTTTGTTGTTCACAAACCCCTTCTTGGTCCTCAAATAATTGACTAGGGACTTAATCATGGTGCTTTTTATCAAACTTGCTTTCCTTCATGGATTTTAGTGAATTAAAATGAAAAACATTAAACAAAAACTCAACTATATAAACATAACCTAAACATATCACTGTGACATAGAAGCTTCTAGGCTATATCACATTCCTTTAGCATTTAGTATGTTTCCCCATCTTAGAGATTCTATCCTATATAATTTTTATTATGTATACTTTTTATAACATTGAATATAATAAAAACTTTTCCATTAGTGATCAAGGAACCACTCACCTTCATAATTCTTTGTATAATAACCCTTCCTATTAAGGAAAACCACCCATCTTAAGGGTTTTTGGTGAACCTAAAACATAGAGGATGATACAACATAAGAGGAGAGGATAGTGAGAAAAATAATTGTAGTATTCTTTGTCTTCTCTCTAACAAATACAAAGGAGGGAAAAAAGAGAAGGAATTAGTGATTCTTATTATTATTTTGGAAAATGGGGTTGCTATGAGTCGGGGTAGCTTGGGCCTTTTGTTTCTTTAGACCCTAATTTTTTTGTTTGGAAAGAAGGCATTTCCTAAAAAATATCATAATTGGAATCATATGGTCACTAAAATCCTATTTTTTAATAATTAATCTACTTTTCAATTCTTTATTTTTTGTTAAATATGGGACAATCGTTTTTAATAATTAATCTACTTTTCAATTCTTTATTTTTTGTTAAATATGGGACAATCGATGAGTGTTCAATTTGTGTCTGGAATTTGATTTGCAGAGAAGAACTACAATTATAAAACCTTATTAGTACTTATCGTGTTCATGGGCCATGTGTAAGGCCTTAAACCACCACATAGAACTTAGACAAGGAATTTGTTTTCATAATAATGGTATATTATAACCATTTTGAGTTTTTACATATTATAGATTGGTGCCAAGGACTTAGCCAACATTTTAAGACTAAATCTAGGGCCTTGGTCCCAAAATATTTCTTTTAAATCTCACGGGACTTGCATATGGCCTTAGACCTTACCACAAACCCCAAAGAAGGAATACATCAAGTAGGAGTATTATATGGTAATTATTTCAAGGTTTCATAAAATAAGGATTGGTATTATATGGTAATTATTTCAAGGTTTCATAAAATAAGGATTGGTAGCAAGGCCTAGGAAAGGGCTTGGGATGAAAAATTAGGTCTTATGCCCTTAATATTTACTATAAGAATCATTTTCTATGTTTAGGGAACTAGACTACACATAATCCCTTTACAAGGAATATTTCACCTATGAGTGAAATAAAAGAATAATTTCATTATTATCACATAATAGATGGTTAATGAGGCTTAAAGCATGGCCTAGGGACAAAATCTAGGATCTTACTACATAACTATTAATTATATGACCCATGGGTAATGTATAGGGTATTAACCATCACTAAGCCTAAAAATATACCTAAGATAGAGAGACATGCACAACTTTAAGGATTAATGTATCGGAGATGAGAATCAAGACCTGAACCATTGTTTAGGGAAAGACACTAGGGCTTAGGCCCCAATTTTTCTTTGAGGCTTCATGCACCATGCCTAAGTCCTTATAACACCACATAGTCCATATGAAGACATATTTGTCATATTAAACATATATGGAAACCCTTTTAAGGTTTGATGCATGACAAATATGTTATAACCCTCTAACCATGCTCCATGGCCAAAAACTTTGGAATTATCTATAACTATTGATTTCAAGAATCATCATAATGTGTAGGGCCTTGAACCATCACATAAAACCTACAAAGTAGGCCTTTTGATAATAAGTTCTATAAGTGCACCATTTTGAGGTCTATCCAACTAAGAGTGGTTGTTAAGGATTAATATATGGTCTTAGGTCAAAATCATAGGCCTTAGATCCTATTTGTTTCTCATATGAATCATGGGTCATGCATGGGGCCTCATCCAGCACACATACCTTATAGAGAATGATTTTTCTTTTAGTGGTATATGGTTACCATTTTGACATTCACAGGGATGTGTATTAGCATCTAAACTATAGTTTTAGGTCAAGAAAAAAGGCATTATGATCCAATTTGATCCAATTTGTACATTATGTGAGAGCATGGATTGAGGATCTAAATCAAGTGGGGTATAGGAAAGGGTTCATGGGGTAGAGGTCGAGTTAGGGGTCATTTATGGCTAGTATAATGACTATTGGAAAAACATTCTAAATTCTATTTGGATTTTAATATTTCACTTTTACTTAATCAAACGGTACAATCATTTTGCAAGAATAAATCAGCAGTTTAAATGCATTTTCGGATACAAAGAAAATGGATTTTAATTCAAAGCGATGCACATGAATCATCTAATGGTTCAATGATAAGTGATCATTTCGGGTAATGAGGAGCATGTGAGCAAGTCTTTTGGATCACCCAAAAATGATCAAACAATGTGCGATCACCCCAGTATTTAGGAATTTCGGGCACAAATTTGCTCGGGCATTAAGTATTACCTACACCCCCGAAACATCGAACAGTGCATGATTAATCGATTCTACAACCCTCATTCATTTCAGGTCAAAGCTCAATCACATTTTAATACTTTTTCTCCTCTCGAAATGATCTTGCAACTCATGTTTACATGATTTAATGGTGGAGGATGGATCTTGGTTGTAAAAGGCCTTAAATTCAGCGAATACTTTCCACCCAGGAAGAAATGTCATGTTCATTCAATCATTTGAAAGTTGGCTCACGCATATTTCCATTTAATTTGATGTGATGGTTAAAGGCTATGTCCAACTTTACATGTTAGTTTTCTCATGTGCGCAACAGTTCAAGGTTTATTATGAAAGCTAAAGAAGAAGTTATCATTTGCATTCTTGTGTCGAAGGATGAAGCCATTGAAGAAGCTCACTGAATGGACCCCTATTTTGTCTATAGTTGCATCAAACAAATATTACATGTAGTTTTCCAATCAATTTTTATTGCATGCACATAAAGTTATTTTTGGAAGACCACCTCCCCGAATGCCTAATGAGTTTAAGAAAATTATTCAGTTATGTCCTGAACTGAGCATGGGAGATTGGTATATTTATAAAGGATATAATATCATTCATTTGTATGGTTATGAGCTTGAACCATATTTTTTTCCTATGTATATATCCCCCTATCTCTGGGCTTTAGAATATTTCCTTCAAAAAATTTCTTCTAACTAGTTACACTTTGTTTATAAAATATAGAAATCATCTTTCACATTGCCTCATCAATTATTTTCTCTAATCAGCAAGAACATGTCATCCCCTAAGTTAATTTCATCCCAAAATTAATGTCATCCCTTCATATAAATAAATCAAATGTTTGGAAATATAACCCAAATCAGATAATTTCGAAACAACATTCAACTTTAAATTATGCACCATGTGTGCACCAGTCCAAGCCCAAAATTGAAAAGTTGGTTAACAAATATTCTTGGGAAGAAGTGCATTGTTCATTGCAATTCCATGTTATTGAGGGAACTCCGATAGAGAACCCTATTTTTGAAAGAGACCAAGTCACAGTACACATTACAAATAGTTCAAACTTTGGAAATCATAAGGATGAATCAAGTGAGGAATCCAATGCTTTTTAACTGAAGGATGGTGTTGTTGTTGATTTATATGTACAACAAGGTAGAAATATAACATCGGAGATCTCAAGCAAGCTAGATTCCAAAAGAAGGAAAACCCAAGAGGAATACAATTAGTCTGAAGAAATTGTTCAGTCTCTTTTCAAGGAAGCTACACAAGAAGACTTTTCTAAACAAGTTGATTCTTTGTTAGAGTAGCGTCAACCCAAGAAAATAGGTGATCCTATTTTGGTTATCGCATCTTCTCCTGTACCCGTGCAATTTTAGTTTGTCATTGAAGGAAAGAAAGAATATTCAAATGAGACTCGTCTAGGAGCTATTATAAATCTCCCCATGTCAAGAAATGAAGATGCTCAATTGGAAAATTTGAGCATAGATTTAAAGTAAGAATCAAAAGATCCTAGGGCCCCTAGGTTCATTGCATCAATAGATAAAGACAAAAACAATTTTAATTTGTTGGTATTGCATCTTGATGCTGTTGGAGAAATGTCTATTTTTTGGCGCAACACCCCTACCTCAGCAGGTTCTGCACGACCTCCTAGTCTTAGGATCGTTCTTAATCTCCCTGTGAGTTGGATTGACTCTTTGATTTCCCCACAGTAAATCCCACACATGCACAAGTGTGTGTCCATAGGTCCTTGGGAGTTACACCTGTGCAAGTAAGCACTAAGCACCAACTCACATCCACGTGATCACTAATATGACCGCAACCTTCAACCGAAAGGATATTTTGGGTTTCGCAACTTTGCGATCCCAAATGCGAGTCCTTCTATCTCTTCAATCCCTGAAACCCCGAAAAGGTAGAGAGGGTCTCTAAATCCTCCCTTTGACTTTTCCTGATGTGACCTATAGCTAAAACCTAGGGCCCAATCTTTCGACACCTCGGGATTTCGTGTACCGGCGAAACCGAATGCAACAATTCCTTCGCCCGAATGCCGAAACCACGATGGCTTCTCGCCACAAATTGACGGCTCATATTTTCCTACGATCTGACGGTCCTGATTCAATTGGGACTTCACGAATCGGGAGTTCGCAACTCTCGACTCCAAGTCACAACCTTCTCCACTTCCTGAATTCCGAAATGACGAAACTCGAGCACGAGATCAACGACTCTCGTTGATCCAAATCCAACGATCGCTACTCCTCCTGAGCTTCTGACATTGAATAAATCTCGACCTTATCTCCCTTATTGGTTAACTGGATCCAATGGACCCCGAAAAATCGACACATCTTCCACAAAACGATTCCACCGTCCGATCAGACTTCTAAAAGACACCTCCGCCAAACACTCTGGTATCAACCTTTCTGAGATTTTTTGTCTGTTGGGTGTGTTCAACACTCGCCTTCCCTTGAACTCTTCAATGTTCTTCCCCTCCTGAGCTTTCACTTGCAAACTCAAGGATTTCTTGGGATTCTTGCATGCACTCCTTGCGGAATTCACAAATAACCTCTGGTTATTTGTCCCTCTCGACATTGTGCACTTCTTGCAATAGTAATCCTTCAAATTTACCCTTGGTTAATAAAGTCTATGACCTCAACTCGCCTGCGCATGCCTTGCATGGCTATGTGCTATCCTGCACTTCTGCTGGTATGAGAACAACGATATCCCTCCTGAGCTTTCTGAGATAAAACTCAGAACTTCGTCAACACACACCTTGCAGATATTCACTGCACTCCTTGTAGGAATTCTCAGGAAGAGAAACAACTGAAATTCATTCTTCCTTTCTCTCAGACTTCATACATTCAACATGAAATAAAAAACATACACATAACATTGAAATAAATGTATAACAGAGAAACAAAACAACTGTAAATATACCATTCAACAGATGGAAACAGTAAGCATAATAACACCATGAACTTGAGTCAAAGATTTCTTATATTAACTTAGTGTTTCTGTACATGGGTCAGCAACAACAACTATCTGCTTATACAATCCTACAATCTATGTTCTTCTATTCTCTCTTCTACCGCTCTACAACTTACAAAAAATTGATACAATGATACAAGCGAGGGTGTCTTTTTATGATTTTTTCCCTCCTACAGCTCTAAGATATCTAATGAAATTAAAAGCTGCATACTTTACATTCATTACAATTAAATGCCTCCATATTCGATAGATGAGAGCAATGCTCAAGATCTGTGTTACAATCTCAAAACATTTAAGGGAAATTACGTCCCCCAACTATTACATTAATGTTTCATCATTCAAATTCAAAACACTCTCAAAACGTGCATTGGTGCATATCTAGCTGTCCTCCAGTTACGTTTGCTTTGTTGGATTGTTTAAGATGCTCCTGCATCATTTTGGCACACGAGTTCAGTGGGAATTAATTGGCTAGTTCTATTTTAGACTTTCTAATTTAGATCATCACTATTATGTTATTATGAATGCATGCATTATGATATTATGCATGTTCTTTCTTATATATGAGTGTATTCCACTCATTCATTGTATCATATTGATCATCATCTATGTATCAATCATCATCTCATTGGAGTAGTGTGAATATATTTTCTGATTCTTCGATATTGACTCTCTCTTCCTTTCTTGATAAGATTTGTTTGTACTTGATTTAGCTAGATCTCCTATGCAGGTTTCGATGAAACATTTACATGGTATCAGGGCTATGCTATTTGGAGCAAGCCATACAAGCTAAAGAATAAGGAAAATCGTAGTTTCGGCAAGAAAAATCCATGGTCGTACCTTTCGGCAGTGATTTCTCCCAAAATATTAACTTTTTGAGGAAACGACATTGAAGAAAGTAAATCGATCCATTTTGCAAGTGGGTTTTTAACCGTTTGGTGAAATTCTTTACCTTTTACTCAGAAATTAAGCCAGAAGATCACCTCCTGAAACTGATACGAATCTGTGGTCGTACATTTATGCAGTGATTTCTCCAAAAATATTAACTTTTTGAGGAAACAAATCACGTGAGAAGTAAATAGACCCATTATACAAGTGAGTTTTCAATCGTTTGGCGATATGCCTCACCATTTGCATAGAAAGTAAGACAAAATATCATCTCCTGAAACTGATACAAAATTTTCACTTAAAGTGCCATTTCTGCAGTGATTTCTTAGTTTTTCACTTGCATATTGAGAGTAAATTTTTAGGGGTTCTCAGAAATAGTGGGAGAGATGGATAGGACACCTATTATACATTCAAACTTGGTGTTGATCCTCACACCATACAATTATTTTGATTGGAATCACAATGTAAAATTCCAACTCATAAGGAAAGGACTGTACAACTTGACGATGGGGACATAAACATAACCTACATCAACAATTGAGAAGATGAGATGGGGTAATTAAAAGAATGAATCCAAAAGACTTCTTCTTGAATTGATTTCAACTAATATATGGTTTCATGTTTCTGCATGCAAGACTCCAAACGAGATCTAAAACACCTTGGAAAGTTTGTTTGGAAAGCAGGATGAGATGAGAGGTCGTAGAGTTGAATACTTTGGATCCTAAAAGTTTTGATAATATACATGATTTATTTAATAAGTTTAAATCTTTGATATCGAGCTTAGAAACTTGTGGTATTGATAAGTCTAAACAATTGGACCAACTTATTCTAACAATCTTGGCCAAGATAGGACCAGAATATCTTGTCTATGTTTCCACTTTCCATTCAGGAAGGTATCTCATGGGAACAAATTGGAAGACGCCTACCATGGATCAATTCATTGATTCTCTCACACATGAGAAGGAAAAACTCATTCAGATGGGCCTAATCAAGGATCCCAAAGAACATGCACTCACCATGCATGATGGAAAATGATCATCCAAACATAACAGGAAGGAGAAACAAAACGAGAAGGAGGGATATTCCAAACCCTTTAATAATTCGTCAGGTTCCAAAGACTCTTCATATTCCAAGAAGAAGAATAAGGGAAAGCAATGCACTTACTGCAATAAACCGAATCATGGAGAATCCACATGCATAAATAAACAGATCGATCTTATGGCACAAGAACTTCAGTAGAACAACCTTGGAAACTTCATTCCATAGGGAGTCAAGAAGCAGGAGGAAGAAGATCATGCTCCTAAGAAAGGTAATCATCATGATCTTGTTGTAATTCATTCCTCATCTGATTCATGGATTATAGATTCTGGTGCATCCCATCATATGGCAATGAAAGAGGAAGTTTTCTCTTCTTTGAGTCCATGCTCAAGACCCCCTATTCTCATGGGGGATCATACTCTAGTAGCAGTAGAAGGAGAGGGGAGAGTAGAACTCCATAATGATAGTTTTGAGAATGTTTTACATGGTCCAAAGATTTCTATGAATCTTCTCTCAATTTATTAGATCACTTAGAAAGGTAAAAACATTGAATTTACATCAAATACAGTTTCAATAATTGACATGCATGGCAATTCCATCATTGCAATTGGTGAGGTGGATCACAAGTCAAGGTTGAATAAATTCACTAAGTTTTCTGATATGAATAATCTTTTCTACTTACACATAAGGAGAGTACTTTGCATTCACCTCCAGTGCAACGTGCGTATACTCTTGTGCTTCCATTAGTTACAGACATCAGAGATGATTCCATACACTCAGATTTTGTACATGGAAATAAACAGGTAGTACATCCAGATAAGAAGACAACGTTGAAGCTTCAACAGATGCCCAAGAGGGAACAATTCACACTTCAGGAAACACGTGTTGTTGCAGGGAATCCATTGGATTCGAGGAGGACTCAATCCCATCATGAGGATCCTTCTCATTTACCTTTAGCTTCTTAACCAATGATGCCCATGCATTGCTATATGGTTAAATATTCCGATCCACATACCTATAGTGAGGCTATGGGAAATCCATTATGGAAAGAAGACATGCAGAAGGAGTATGACTCACTCCTAGAGAATTAGACTTGTGATATGGTTCCACTTCGACCATAAATGAATATTTTCAAGTGCAGATGGGTCCACAGGATCAAGAGGTACAAGGCTAGACAAATTTCCAAAGTACTTCATCAGATCCATAAATATTCCTACATCTTCAAGAAGACTTTCAGTGAGAAATTTTTTTAGACTTTGCGGGATCGTCTTGCAGTGAAGGACAGAGTTGCCTAGCAACTGTCTTTTTCTTATTTTGATGCATTGTCTTTTGAGGGGTGTTTGTTCCCACGGGGTTTTACCTCTTTCCTCATTTTTATTCAGTGTTCATTAGTTGCATTGTACATGACTACCTAATATGGCCTAGTAGTCGGGACTCAGTTTTTACTCCATAATGATGTTCAGGGGGGGTGTTGGAAAAATTTCTATTTTTGGCACACTAGTTCAGTGGGAGTTAACTGACTAGTTCTATTTTAGATTTCTATTATGCATGCATGAATTATGATATTATGCATGTTCTTTCCTATATATGAGTGTATTCTACTCATTCATTGTATCATATTGATCAGATTGATCATCATCTATGTATCAATCATCAACTCATTGGATTAGTGTGAATATATTTTCTCATTCTTCCATATTGAATCTCTCTTCCTTTCTTGATAAGATTCTTTTGTACTTGCTTTAGCTAGATCTCCTGTACAGGTTTCGATGAAACATTGACAGATGCCACTAAAGTGTCAAGTCATCCTCATTATATATCTACCTATGTTGAGGTAGACTTTAGTCAAATCACTACTATAGATATGGTCGAATGACACAGAGAGATTAGAAACATGGTTTCTATAAGGGTTTCTATAAGATTCATTCAATCTACTTTTAATGTGAAGAAATTACAAACTCTAGTTAGCAAATTGAATACTCAACCTAAGCATGAAAAAGATAATAATAGAGTGAATATCACCAAAGAATTGATAGATGCCCATCAACAAAAAGATTCACTAGCGATTGAGAACAGGGGAATAAAATAATTAATTTAGATCTCACCAAAAAGATGGAAGACCTAGGAAAGAAAAAGTTATAAAGAATTATGAGAGTTATGTACAGAAATCGAAAATATTAAAAAAAAATTAGTAGAAAAGTCATCCCAATGCAAATCACCGATGGAAATCTTTGACATTAAAGATGATAAAATATTCAATATTTACCTAGAAAAGAAAAAGTTATAAGGAATTATGAGAGTTATGTACAGAAATCGAAAATATTAAAAAAGAATTAGTAGAAAAGTCATCCCAAAGCAAGTCACTGAGGGAAATCTTTGACATTAAAGATGATAAAATATTCAATATTTCAAATAATGAAGATAATGTGGATGAATCGGTAAAAACGAATCAACATATAAATCACAGGTGGGAGAATTAAAAAATCAAATAAAATGTAAGTGCATGCCAATACAATTAAGGAGATGAAGAAAGAAAAGGAAGAAGAATTAAAGGAATTGTCACATCAGTTGAATTCAAAAGATAATGAAATTAATGCATTAATGTTTGAATTAAACAAAGTACTGAAGGAAAATTTCAACCATGTCCCAGGAATAAAGTGACTTATTAAATCCAAACATCAAATCTGGGACGGTATTATAGAGAAAATGCAAGCTTTCAGGGCTCATTTTGCCGTGTTTCATCAGTGTGAAGCGGTGGTAATAGCTAAGGCACAGATTTAGGTAAACAAATTGTTTTCTAAAATAAAATCAATGGTTGATGATGGTGTGAAAGTGATTTCATTTATAAATTACTTATGAGATCAGTCACTTAAAGAGAGAGACGTGCCTAACCTGATTGAAATCATTCTTGCAATTAGAAAGGTCTTTGATGAGAAGGAGCTAATAGTAGTTTTGCAAATTAAAATGAAGAAAGCTAAACAATTGGATAAAGCATTCAAAGGAAAATTCCAGCACATATATAAGTATGGTTTTCCATCCTCATGAAATTTATAGTTTTGGTTATATCCATATCAACCTTATCATGTTTCCCTTATTACATTTCATGGTGACCTAGATTATTAATTCTAGAACTAAGATTATTAATTCTATAACATGTGACTTTGTAGTATGGATCTTGAATTCTAAGTTGTTCACGATGAAGCCATGGGTTCCTTACCATTTACTTATAGAATTGGAAATATTTTTTGAAAAGATGCATAAACATGGGTTCCTTACCATTTACTTATAGAATTGGAAATATTTTTTGAAAAGATGCATAAACAAAGTATTTCATCATAGCCAGAATTTAACAAAATGATGTGTTTTAGGCCAAATATTTATTCCTTAACCAATAAAGAGTTGTTAAGGAAATAATTCTTAGCAAAGGAGTAAAAAATAATCAAATAAGGCAAAGGGATTAATAACCAAATAAAAGAAAATTATTACAAGTAAAGGAAGGATGTCACATCAATAAAAAAAAATAAAAAACTAGTCGAAAGTCAAAGACTTTATCTATCTAAATCAAGAAGATCATATTCATTTAATGAATATATTTAAGTTTAATTGATTTTTTGTTGGATTTTCTTCTCCTGTTTATGCTTTTGTGTATTCATATTTTATTTGTTGTTTATATTTATTTTCTATTGATAATTACATAAAGCTGAAATTTCATAAGTTAATGACATGAGCTTGTTTTTTTTATAATTTCTGAGAATGTATTTAAGTTTCCTTGATATTATAGTCTTCATATTTTAAAGGTTTTTATTTGGAAATTTGGCATAGCATCATTATGCATCAAGTATTTTATTATTGTGTATAAGTTGTGATTATTTTTCAAAAGAAGCAATAATTGTAATTATCCTTTGTGTTATTTGATTTTATAAATATGATATTGTATCTTATTATTGTGTATAAGTTATGATTATTTTTCAAAAGAAATAACAATTGTAATTATTCTTTGTGTTATTTGATTTTGTAAATGTGATATTTCTTCTTTTTAGGAAATACAATTTGTGTTATTTGATTTTGTAAATGTGATATTTCTTCTTTTTAGGAAATACAATTTCCTAAGAAATGAAAGTAACTTGATTCATTGTTTATCATACATGATATGTTTTAAATTATGGGTTTCTTTTAATCGTTCTCGATAAAAAAATATAGAAAGTTTCATTCTTTAGGATCATTTATTGTAGAACAATAAAAAAAAATAGAGAAAGTTTCATTTTTTAGAATTATTTATAATGAAATATTTAAATATAAATGTGAAAATGATTTATCATTTTATATAAATCAAGAAAAATAAGAAAGTTACCCCTTTTATTTAAATATAAATGTGAAAATGATTTACCATTTTATATAAATCAAGAAAAATAAGAGGATTACCCCTTTTGGCTTATGATTATTATACAAAATCCTAAAGTGAGGAGGCTTTTCAAAGCCTCCATAGGGTTCCTTGACCTCAAGAGAAACATTTGATTCAGTATAGTTGCCATGGATTGAAATTTAGGCTTTTATTTTGAAATTTCTTTATGTATTTAAATTAACCTATTGTATTTATCACCCATTAAAATCACATTCATAGTGATATTCTTTTTGGTTTAGATGATCAAAGAAGTGTTTTGAATCAATTACATAAATTGGTGTTACAAACAGGAGAACTCAAGAATAACTTGAGATATCTTGGTAGGTTCTAGCACAACAAGACTTTTTGGAGAGACCAAATCAACCAATTCATGGAAACAAAGATCAATAACAACCAATTCATGGAAACAAAGATCAATAACTCCAATAAGAATTTATTTACTCTCTACTTGATCCGTGAAGTTTAATATAAATATTTGAATATTTCAAATTCAGTTTTTCAAAGTATTTATTTTTTATTCTAAAAAATAACATTGAAAAGTTTTGTTTTGATGGTGAAAAAAGAAAAATGATTAGCCTTATTTTTTAAAGTAATTTTCATCTTCATAAATTTTCACCTATTTACTATATTAAGTAAAGATGGAGCATAACTTTAGATATACTTAATCCAATTCGGGAAACCAAATAACTCTTATTTTCTCAATTCCAGAAAGATTAATCTTCCAAGCCAAGAGGAATAGGAAGGTTGGGTCTTCATCTTTAGGAATGATTGATTGTTACTGAAAAAAATATTATTCCTAAAACTAAATATATTGAAAATCAATTCAAATTTAAAAACCCTCCCAAGAAACCTATCTATTCTCCTCTAATGAATAGAATGATATCCCATTAGTGGATAACAAAGTCCCTTAAGGTAAATCTTTGTTATTTTAAATCTTATTTCTCCAAAGAGTTCACCCAAAACCCTTGAAATTTCAAAAGATTCTTAACAACTTAAGATTATTAATATCTAATATGTTACAATGCTAAAGCTTCTCTATCAATTTTTGGTCCTTCTATGTGAATTTTTGGTCCTCATATTACAACTTTTAAGGATTGCACTGACAATCTTGTTGTTATAGAAGATGATGTCTATATTAAAATGTTTGTACAAATCCTAGAAGGTCATGGAAGGAAATGGTTATGTAACTTACCAATTGATTCCATTAATGGTTGTGATTCCCTCGAGACCACATTTTTAGATCAATGAAGTGAGAAGCGGTATCATCAATATTTTCTTACACAGTTTGCTACTTTGAAAAGGAAAAATGGTGAATTAGTTCCCAATTTTAACAAGAATGGTTGCAAAGCAACTTAGTCCCTGCATAATCCACGATGAAACCTCATGGCACCAAGCTTAGCCCCCACAACTGAGCTAGTTAAAAGCTAGGGAGCCTAGCGAACCGGTCGGAGCAGCATAGCCTAAGCCAGATGGGCCATGCTATTGAAAGGATAGCATTTAGTTCCTTCTACCATATCCATCCCTATGGATTTGTGGGTGACATAATCCAATTGGGCTGGTAAGCTCGTGACTATAAAATAGGAGGAGGTGACACCAGTATTCTAACGTACCATTGATTTCCACCATGAGATATGGGAACTTAAGTTTTTGGCACGTGATAGAATTATTATTTTTGTATCTGCAATACAATATTAACTCAACCAATGTGAAGGGAACGTCCTCTGCAACCAAGCCCAGATGCAAATATAAGATTTGAAACATAAATTAACAATTTTCAAACATAATTCACCCATCAAAAAATTGAAATTTCACATCTATATAGGCATTCTGGAAGCTCCTTAAATGTCAAACACAGTATCATTTGTCCATACCCCAAGACAGAGATATCTGCTGGAGGCGCGGTATTCAACCATTCTTCTAGATTCAGGCGATTTGAAGGAGCTTTGCCTCCCACATTCCATGTTTCCACAAATAATCGAATTTTAAAGGCATTGGCAATCTGAACACAAATCCATTAACAAGTTGAATAAATGCAACACAGACTTCAAATTAATTTGTATACCAAAAGTCTTGATAAATTCGGTAGGGCGCTATCTCCAGGTGGACGACGCAGGCTATGCTTGAACTCAATTAACGTAACGGTGAGAGTTTTATAGCTTTTCATATCCCATTTTTTTGCTTGCGATGAAATATTCAGGTAAGCACAAGTTGATAATCAAGCTTTCCATCCGAGTGGAATGGTCAGGTAAGCACAAGTTGTTAATCACTGGACCGATAAGCCCCTTTGTGTAGGCGAAAGGGTAGATAATCAAGCTTTCCATCCGAGTGAAGGGAGTAATGCTTCCCAAGCCCATTACAGATAATAAAGATTCTAGGCAATCCCATTTACAGCAGACTTACCCGACCGAGATGAGTTTATTAGCTTAGCCAAATAATAATTTGAGGATCCGGAAGAGGCAAGACCTAATAATCATAGTGTTTCGGGTGCGGGTTCCAGCTAGCTATTCTTACTACCTACCAGTGGATGGAGCTACATGAGAGTTATAAAATACCAGTTTCACTGCCTTTGAAGTGAAGTCTTGTGCCTGCCTTACCTGACTACCTTTTTTGAGACAACGTAAAGTAGCGTTGAGGGTTTTGGTTATCACTGTACCACTTTCAAGGCTTCCATCCTCATCATAGGAATAGGCTTCCATCCTCATCATAGGAATAGGAAAATGCGTTGAAGGCTTCTGTTGGATAGTAATCATTTCACCGCTTGAATAACGACGGATCGGTGACCGTCTTGACCCTTAAATACTCGAGGATCAAACACTGTTTTACTGGTTTGTCTTAAATTGCTCAATCGGTGTTTTACTGGTTTGTCGTAAATTGCTCAATCGGTGGCTGCCTTAACTTTTGAAGGCCACGAGATACCATCACCACCTTGTTTAAATTTTTTATAAAGATCGAAGCAGAAATTTCTGGTTCTATCTTATTAATTAGGGAATCTATGTTAGTGTATAAATACCTGAAACGGATTGTAATCTGTAAGATTTTGAAAACATTTTTGAATCGAATTTGTTATTTTGTATTTGCAGGTGTGCTCTACGTTTAGATTTTGTTTTATTGAGTTTGTAAACTCTGTTCTGGGTTTTTCCTTTTTTCGGGTGAATCGAATAAGTGTTTTCTTTTGTGTCGAGTGTTTATAAATGCCGATACCCGAACTTGGCTTTCCACATTTGGTATCAGAGCCTGCAGTCCATCCTGCTATTTTCTCAGTTCAGTGCAGATAATCCCTGTTGGTGCCTAATTTTACCTTCTTTTTTTTTCCTGTGTGAAGGTTTATTTAATTTCTTTTAAATTTTATATAAATGGCTGCGTCTAGGTAGTAGTTCTTCTCAAGTTCAGGTTCCTATCCTGAGCAAGAAGTCATATGACTCTTGGTATATTTGAATGAGGACGATTTTATGTTCTCTGGATTTATGGACCTATGTTATTGATGGTTATGCTGAGCATGTAGCAGCAAAATTGGCTCTCTCTAATGTTGACCGTGTTTTACTAAAGGAAAATAGAAAAAATGATAACAAGGCTCTTGGATTAATCCACCAAGGATTAAATGAATCCATTTTTACCAAGATTTCTAGTGTTGCATCTTCGAAGATGGCTTGGGACATCCTTGAAACCTATTATCAAGGTGTGTCCAAGGTGAAGACAGTCAAGTTGCAGAACTTGAGAAGGGACTTCGAAAATATGAAGATGAAGGATATGAAAGTGTTGATACTTTCATGACTCAAGTGATGAGTGTTGTGAACCAGCTCAGGTAGTATGGAGATGATGTTGAGAATAAAAGAGTTATTGAGAAAGTGCTGAGAAGCTTACCCAAGAAGTTTGAACCTGTAGTTGTACACATAGAGGAATTTAAAGATTTAAGTGAAATGCAGATTGGTGAATTAACTGGTTCTCTTGTTGCTCATGAATCTAGGATATCTAAATATGAACAAGGATCAATGGAGCATGCTTTCAAATCCCAACTTCATGTTACCAGAGGCACAGGCAGAGGAAGGTCTTATAATTGTGGAAGAGAAGGTCGATCTTTTGGTCGAAGGGACAACAGAGCTGAATCAGAGTCTGAGGAGAAGTCCCTGCAGAATCATCCTAATTTAAGAGGGAGCAGCAACAAACCCTGGCAACAAGAAAATAAGAGGTATGATAAATCTAAAGTACAATGTTATTATTGCAAGAAGTTTGGGCATTTTGCTAATAAATGTTGGAAGAAGTAGGCAGATGCTGGAAAGCAGTCTGCACATATCACAAATGAGTTTGAGGATGATCAAAATCCTGTTTTCTTGACTTGTAATGTCACTCAGTAAAGAGCTAATGGTATTTGGTTTTTGGATAGTGGTTGTAGTAACCATATGACTGGTAATAAGGATTTATTTTCTTTTATTGATACTAGTATTTAGTCTAAAGTAAAACTGTCAAATGACTGTAAGGTTACAGTTAATGGTGAAGGTGTAGTTCTATTTTACACTAAGAATAATCAGAGGATAAATATTGACGATGTTTATTTCGTGCGTGGTTGAAAATGCAATCTTATTAGTGTTGGACAACTGTTGGAAAAAAAATACAGAGTGTTCTTCAAGAACAAGATATGTACAATCTATGATAAATTACCCAGCAAACAGTTGATTGCAAGAGTAGAGATGACCAAGAATAGAATGTTTCCACTTGTTATGAGAAATGATTTGAGTGGTTCTTTGGATGCTTATAAAGATGGAAGCTTAGATGAATCTTGGTTATGGCATTTGAGATATGGTCATTTACATTTGGTGGCTTAGATCTGTTACAGAAGAAACAGGTGGTAAAGGGGTTGCCCTGTATTCAACAACCTGCAATCTCTTGTGAGAGATGTATACTTAGGAAGCATCACAGAGAGAAATTTGTTTCAGGTGTTTCCTACAAAGAAAAAGCTCCATTGGAAATTGTCCACACGGATTTGTGTGGACCTATGAAAACACCTTCTTTGAATGGTAGTGTTTATTTTATGATTTTTATTGATGATTTAAGTAGGAAGACTTGGTTGTATTTGTTGAAGAAGAAATCTGAAGCCTTTGAAGTTTTCAAGAGGTTTAAGTCTATGGTTGAGAATGAGAGTGGTCGAACCATTAAGATCCCGAGGTATAACAAAGGAGGTGAGTATAAACTAAATGAATTCATTGAACTTTGTGATTTTCATGGAATTAAAAGGCAGTTTACTGCTCGATATACTCCACAGCTGAATGGAGTGGCTGAAAGGAAGAATCAGACCATTATGAATATGGCTCGAAGCATGTTGAAAGAGAAGCATATTTCAAATGAATATTGGGGAGATGTGGTTGTTTTCTTTGCCTATATCTTGAATAGAAGTCTGACCAAGACCGTGAGAAATCGTGTACCTCAGGAAGTCTGGGATGGTAAGATTTGCAATGTTTCTTATTTAATTTTTTTTGGATGTGTAGCATATGCACATGTATCTGAAGAAATGAGGAAGAAGTTGGATGACAAAAGCGAGAGATGTATCTTTGTTGGATACAGTGAAGAGTCTAGGGAATATAAACTCTACAATCCCATCACCAAGAAGTATGTAATCAACAAAGATGTTCAATTTAAATAAGAGGAAGCCTGGGATGGAAGTATTGATAAATTTGTTTCACAGGGAGCTGTGTTACCCTGTGAAGATGATGGTGGAGCTGAGAAGGTTGAAGGAGGTGGAAAGTTTGTTCCACATTCACATACGCCTGTAGCGATAATTCCTATAAGGGAAGCACTAGATTTCAGCCCATCTCAATTTAGAATGCCCATAACTCATGAGCGTGGTGAGCCATCTGGACATGGTGGACATCAAACAGATTCACAGGTAAGTAGTAAATCGAATCCTACTTTAGCCTCATTGAAAAACATATTTAAAGGTCAGAAGACTAAAAGCTTAAGAGAATTATATGATCAGAATGAAAAAGTAGATCAGGTTTCAAACTTTGCATTATTGGCATGTGATCCTTTAAGTTTTGATGAAGCTGCTAAAGAGGATGTCTGGATAAAAGAAATGGATGAGGAGATTGATTCCATTGAAAGAAATAACACTTGGGATCTTGTCGATTTACCTGAAGGTAAGAACATTATTGGTGTTAAGTGGGTTTATAAAACTAAGCAGAATGCAGAAGGTGAAGTTGAAAAGTACAAGGCAAGACTTGTAGCTCAGGGGTTTAGTCAACATCCTGGTATTGATTACAATGAAACCTTTGCTCCTGTAGCAAGAATTGACATAGTGAGGATGGTCTTAGCTATTGCAGCTCACAATAAATGGATCATGCATCAGATGGACGTTAAGTCTACATTTTTGAATGGATGTTTGGAAGAAGAGGTTTATGTAAGACAACCTCCGAGTTATGAATTGATAAGCACATAGATAAAGTTTACAAGTTAAGGAAAGATTTATATGGATTGAAGCAGGCATCCAGAGTTTGGTATAGAAGGATTGATGAGTACTTCATTAGTGTTGGATTCAGAAGAAGTCCAAGTGAACCAACTCTGTATACAAAGGTAAACCAGGAAGGTAAAATTTTGATTGTCTATTTGTATGTTGATGACCTGATTTTTAATGGAGATCTATTTGTAGATGATTTTAAAAATGCCATGAAAATAGAGTTAGAGATGAATGATTTAGGATTGATGAAATATTTCGTTGGAATTTAAGTGGATCAATCTGATGATGGAATTTTCATTTGTCAAACTAAATATGCAAATGAAGTATTGAAAAGGTTTAGAATGATGAATTGTAAACCGGCTGCAACACCAATGGAAACTGGTACTAAACTTATAAAATATGATGAGGGATCATATGTTTATCCAACTTTGTATAAGAAGTTGGTTGGAAGCCTTATGTATTTAACAACAACTAGACTTGATATTATGTTTGTTGTAAGTTTAATTTCCAGATTCATGGAGACTCCGAAGAGTACTCATTGGCAAGCATGAAAAAAGGATCCTGAAATACATTGCTGGAACAACTGATTTTGGTATCCGATACACATCAAACTTGAACTTTGAGTTGATTGGATATACTGATAGTGATTTTGCAGGTTCCATTGATGATAGGAAGAGCACATCTGGTTATGTGTTAAGTCTTGGATCTGGAGCAGTGGCATGGGCATCAAAGAAACAACCCATAATGACTTTATCTTCTGCTGAGGCAGAGTATGTTGCAATAGCAGCAGATGCATGTCAATTTGTATGGATGAAAATAATCTTGAATGAATTATTGCATGAGAAGAATGGTGCAACTCAGATCTTGTCTGTGATAACAAATCTACCATTGCACTGTCAAAGAATCACATTTTTCACAAGCAGAGTAAGCACATTGATACGAGGTATCATTTCATTCGAGAGCTAGTAAATGGTAAATAAATTTATGTTCAATTATACAGGTTTGAAGAACAATTTGCAGACATATTTACAAAGCCTTTGGGAAATGAATTGTTTAAAATTCATAGAGATAATATTGGGGTCTGTAAGCTGTAATGCATTGTTAACAACAACTTTGTATTACATGTTTCTATCTGTTTTGTTTTTGAAATGATTAAGAGGGAGTATGTTGGATAGTAATCATTTCAACGCCTGAATAATGGCGGATCGGTGGCCGTCTTGACCCTTCAATACTCGAGGATCAAACATTGTTTTACTAGTTTTCCATAAATTGCTCAATCGGTGGTCGCCTTAACCTTTGAAGGCCACGAGATACCATCACTGCCTTGATTAAATTTTTTCTAAGATCGAAGGGGAAATTTTTGGTTCTATCTTATTAATTAGGGAATCTATGTTAGTGTATAAATACTTGAAACAAATTGTAATCTGTAAGATTTTGAAAACATTTTTGAATCGAATTTGTTATTTTGTATTTGGAGGTGTGCTCTGCATTTATATTTTGTTTTATTGAGTTTGTAAACTTTGTTCGGGGTTTTCCCTTTTTTTCAGGTCATCCGCTGGCTTGTGTAATAGAGCCACTCACCTTCTAAACGCCGAAACCTGAAGTGTTGGGCCCACAGCCTATTCATGTTTCACGATTCGACAATATTTGTTTTTTTTTTGCGTTGGATGTTTGTAAATGTCGAACCCCGAATTCCGATAAGCCTCATTTCACATTTTGGGAATAATTGTTTTCTTTTGTGTCGGGTGTTTATAAATGTCGATACCCAAACTTGGATAAACCACCGGTTTTCCACAGCTTCCGCCCTCCTTGTATGCACATTTAATGAATTTTATCCATTGTAATCACATTTCTAAGTTCGTTTATTTGACACACACAAAAAAAGAAAACAATTTACCTTGTTAACTAGGACAGAGTTGATGCAGTCCAATTCCAGATTTAATAAGAGAATTGTAAAGTGATATGTTACCTAATTGTTATAGATTAGTAGATAAGGAGTGTTTTAGGGGGCATATCCACTACCAGACTAAACTTGGAGCGCTTTGATGAGAAGATCCATGCCATAATAAGAAGATTCATGTCTAATTATATTAGAAGAGATGCTCTGAAGCCAATAGCAAATGGAGGATACTAAAACCTCAGAAGGGGACTGTGAAATAGTTGTAATAACATTTTTCAACACACTACAATGGATGGAATGGAAGTGCGCATAGACAACCGCATAGTCAGGGCGTTGAGAAGAATGGGAAAAAGGAGAGCCAGTGACATCCACGTAGATACAATGTGTTCACATCCGACATCACATTGCAACGTGTTCAAATCCTACATCCATAGATAATTTAGGTAGCAGTGAAGGTATCGATAATTTAGGTAGCAGTGAAGGTATCGGTGTTGGTATTGGCATCTCAACGTGTAGTAAATAAATTTTATTGCAAATTTTATTACAAATTTAGAGTATCGAGGATAGTAAAAAATGTTAAGGAACTAATTCTAAATTGATATGTAGCATTAATCCATCTTAAACATATTTGTGTACTACAATATAGAATAACCTTAAGTTTTAAACTTATGATTTCATCAAAACCAATTCCGTGCCTTGATATGAGGCCAAATAAGAGGAAGAAATTGTTTATTGGTGGAGTTCACAACTTAGAGAATGTTTATTAGTTTTCAAAAAACGTATTGTATAAAACTTAGGCTAAAAGTTGAAAAACTATATTGAATTGTGTGAAAAGTATTGAAAAGTAAGGAAATTGATTTATATAGTCCCTATTGCCTTGAGGCGGGGACTAATAATAGGTTTAACATAATTTATAATAGAATGCTTGTTGATAGTAGACCTTCTACTTATGCCGCGGAAGTAACTTATGCTTCCACTTTTGATCCTAAATTTTCCCTATTATTAAGGGAAAGGAGAGCAGTGAAATTAACTATTATGCAAAGTGATGTTGCGGTTGACGTTGAAGGAAATTTGACAACCACTGGAAAGAGTAAGAATAAGACAGAAAATAAGAAGAACTTTGAAGAAGGATCAGGTCAAGCTTCAACTTCAAGTAATAGTCAAGATCAGAAAATTGATGAAATAAATAAGATAATCAAATGCTTGTATAATAATATGTCCAAGCTTGAAGTTGGAAACAAGCCTAATCTTCCAGTTCCTCAGAATCTTGTACAAATGAATTTATTCAATGGTGGAACACAAAGGAATCCAAATTTTCAATCTAGAAATCCAACACCCTTCATGAGGCCAATGAAGCTAAATGAGCAAGGATTGCTCGATGAGTAAGGTGAAGTACCTGAAGTAAATTGGTTGGAGGATAAAGAACCTTATGCACATTTGTTTATTGTTTGTTAGTGAATTTATTCAATGCTAGAACACAAAGGAATCCAAATACTCATGGATGCCACACCAACCCTTAACATGGCTAGATTTTTTGTCCCCGCAGGTTTCGAACCAGTGACTTTAACATCACGGAGTACCTTAACAGCACACTCCGTCACCGAATATCCTACATCTCAGGGAAAACCTTATGCACATTTAACTGAACAACATTATTACGATTCTTTAGTCTCCTTTAATAAGAATACAAATTTCTTATTAAATATGTTAGAACAAGAAATGAAAAATATATGGTCTGATCAATACTGTTAGAAGACTGCTTCCAAGGTAACAACTAAAGTAAAAACAAGTTAAAAAGATGTAGATAAAACCAACAACAATCAAGACATATAAATAGGTTTTGGTACATAACTCGAGTTCTTTCAATCTCTCCAATGAGCTTAACAAGATATGTATCCCCATTCCATTGAATGAAATAAAAATATACCCTCTTTCAAGGATGAGGTAAAAAAATTGTTGGCGCTCCACCTATGTCAGTATCCCATACATACTTTATTAATCTTCAAGAAGATTCACCGAAAGTATATGTTGGTCCTTATTTAGAAAATAAAGAAATTATTATTGCTCCATTTTAGGTAAGTCTAACTATTCATCAACAACTACTTTGTAATTTCATGCTGGATTATGGAGCATCCCATAATATCATTCCCAAGGCTATAATGGAAAATTTGGTTCTTTATATTAGAAAGAATTATAAGGATTTATATACCTTTGACTCCAAAAAGTTCCAATGTATTGCACTGATCAAATATCTAGTTGTTAACTTAGCACACATTCCAAGCAAAAGCATTATGATGGACGTTATGGTAGTTGATTTTCCAGTTGGATACATGATGTTATTACCTAGATCACGGGGAGAAAATATGGGTGGAACCTTGTATCTTGACATTTGTTATTCGATCATACATTTTTTTGGTGGACAAATGAGAAGATTGTATGGAGAGGCTCGGTTTCCTATATAATTAGTGATGCACAGAAGTCATAAAATTATCTAGTATATGCAGAAAATGATGATCTTGGTAATTTTGTATTATCAATTTCAGAAAATGATATGAAAGACAATATAACTTGCCAGGTTGAAAACAAAATTTATAAGGATGAAAAAAATATATGGAAAATGTTTTTTATGGTGCATCTTTCAAAGAAGGATATGGAGCAGATATTATCTTTATATCTCCTACTAGCCAATCTATTTATTTTTATTATAAGTTGAATTTTGAAACAACTAATAATGTGGTTGAATATGAAGTACTATTTCTCGGACTCGAAGAAGATAAGAAAATGAATATTTAAAACCTTTCTATATTTGGAGATTCTGAATTGGTTATAAATCAAGTAAAGATTCAATTCCAAACCAAACATTCACATTTAAGGGACTATAGAAATCAAGTTTGGTTTTTAGAAGAAAATTTCTTATTATCACTTAATTTTACAACAGTCCCTAGAGAAAAAAATATGAGATTAACAATTCTTTGGTTGTAGCTACAACAACAATCAAACCACCAGATATAACAAATATTAAATATGACATAAAAATTATGCATCGACCATCCATTCCTGATATTATCAAACACTAGCAAGTTTTTTTTAGGATAATCGATAAATCAAAATATTCATAGAGATGGTTGGAGAGTTGTTTTTTACAGTTGTATTGATGAATATGCACAACTGTTGATCAAATTGCTAAGCATAACATAGTACAACTAAAAAATAATTATATTCCTAGGCGTTTAATTCCCTTAAAGAAGTTATGTGATCAAAAGGAAATTGCTCTAAAAACCATTTTGAAGCCTTCAATTGAAAAGATTGAAGATGTAAATCTTAGCACAAATGAGCGGCCAATATTATCAAAGTTTCTAAATCATTATCTCCATAGGAATACCAAAGGTACGTTAAACTTTGTAAATATTTCATACATGTGTTTTCCTGGAATTATGAAGACCTTAAAACATATGATACCTCCATTATTCAACATAGAATACCATTAAAGGAGGGAGTCAAGCCTTTTATGAAAAATCTCAGATAATTTGATCTTTTCTTTTTCCTATTATTGAGAAGGAAATTAAGAAATTATTAGATGCAAAAATTATTATCCCACTAAGATATTTTGAATGAGTTTCCAATTTGGTACTTGTTCAAAAAAATAATGGCAGATATGCTTTTGTGTGGATTTCTGAACCCTAAATCTAGTGTTACACATCAAAGTTACTCACTTCAATAGTGTCACAAGTTTCATCATTACAAGTGTCGTAAGTGTTTCATCTTGATCATAAGTGTCGCAAACATCATACTTCCATCTCACCTATGTCGTGTCTCTAACGACACTTAAGACACACTCAAAGACTTGTTTTAGGAAGAGAAATCATCTGATGAAGAGTACAAAGAAGTTTCCATGAATAAAACCACTTAAAAGTAAATTTTGGAGGCCAACGCTCCCCTACCCACTATCAGGGAATGCCAACGCTCCCTAGCCTTCTTTGGGGGATCATTTCATCACTCTGTGCACCCTTTTGGGGGAGCGTTGGGTTTTCTTAGGGACAATTTGGGCAGCTCTCCCCCAACCAATATTGGGGAGTGCCAACACTCCCTAGCCTTCTTTGGGGGAGCGTTGCAACGCTCTGTGTACCCTTTTGAGGGAGCATTGTGTTGTTTCATGAGATCTTTGATTGTTGAAAAAAATCAGGGAAAAATGCCCCTCATCTCTCGAGTTTGTTGGATTCGAATCGGAGGTCAAGGCTGGATCTTAGGGAGGATCCACAACTGATGGAGAAATATCCTCAACCTATCCCAAGAATCTGTAAGGTGGTTGGGTCTCTCCAAGCTTATATAAGGAGGCCTTCTCATGGTAAAAGCATATAGAGACATTGTAAAGCATCAAAATTTTGATCTCATAAGGGAGATATCATTGAAGCATGATCATTCTATGTGTGGATTATTTGAGTAAGGGTGTGGACAAAGAGATATTGGTGAAGTTGCTACACCTACATCTATGGCTGTAAGAATTTCACTTTGTTTTCATTAATATAAATCTATGCTTGGCATGTTTCCTTTAAAGTTTGTGTACGTTTCATGAACTTGTTTCTTTTATAGATCCATTATGAAGCTAATCATGGTAGAGCAAGAATTATGTTTCGTTGTTGTTTCTCATTGTATTGCAGGACCTTCTGAAGAACTTGGAGATCAAGATCAACCTGGATCGAGCAAGGAAAAACGTCGGTAAAAGGTATTTACCCTTCTTCCTTCTTCTTCTTTGAATAATTTAGCTTCATGAAAAGGAATGTCAGTATCCACAATATCACTTTTTTGTCTTGTTCATAGGGGTCTAGTATCCAAGAGGAAATCCACTTGTCCATAGGGGGATTCTCCTGTAACAGAAATTGACGACTCCATGGGGAGGAAATTTGAGTTTTGATTCCTTTCCTAGGTCTTATTTTGGCCTTTTCTAACTTTTAGATCTCATCCATACTGTGTCTTTGATTCTTAGGTGTGTTGATTGGCATTTTTCTTAAGTTTGAGAGGATAGCGCTCCCCTTCCTCTGCCACCAGAGTGTTGGTGCTCCCTGGAAAGATTCCACAGAGTGTTACAACACTTTGGTTCCCTTAACATGAGAGTGTTGCCCTTTTTCTGAGGAAAATCTTGTTGGGAATTGGTCTCTGAGTCCATTTTTTTGTTGTTTGCACTAGCTCAGAGTTCTTGCAACCTCAGTGTATCCTTGTTTGGGAATCCAAAACCTTAATTTCTAAGAATTCATGATGATTTGTTTGGGTTTGTGACATCTCTTTATTCTTTACTTTGAGTCACTCTTCTTCTTTCGAGATTTAGAGTCGACTTACTGCTTTCTCCTTTATCTGATTGTATGAAAGTTGTTGTAAGGAAAATCAAAGATCTATGCACTATTCCATTTGATCTTTGAGGTATTTTCCCCAAGCAATTCCTGGTTTTTCATCATCCATTATCCTTATCCTACCTTCACTTGAATTTTCACCAATGTTCATGCATTATGGGTGAGTTTTTGCATGGTTTTTGGCTCTTTTTTCTGAGTTTCTGGGAAGATCAACTCCCCCTGTAGGCCACACTAGAGTGCGAACGCTCCCCTACAATGTCTTAGGGAGCATTGCAACACTTTGTGCACTCTTCTGGTGGATCACTAGTCTCTTTTTTGAGAGTTTTTGCCTTCTTTTCCTCAGTCTTTTGCAGCTTTTTCTGCAGAGATCTTTACCCAGAGTCTATGGTTGGTTTGTGAAGTTGTTTGGATTGGTTTTTTATGGCTTTTGATTCTTATCAATCCCTATTGTCTTGGTTGGATCTTTAAACCTCTTTCATAAATGTGAAATTGCCTTTTCCAGCTGCTTTTTTGTCAGGACAGTTTTGAGTGATTTCTCTTTCTCCCTATCTTTTCTTGGATTCTTCTCTACATTTTATTTTTGTTCCTTGAATGATTGATTAGTTGTAGAATCCTTGATGGTGTTCTTGCTTGTTAGAAAAAGTTTCTACTTGTTTTATTTCATACCTCACTACCTTGAGTGCATGCTTTGTTTGTAGCCCTTTTGCTTCATGTCTTTTGCATCTGCATAAGACTCTTTCTCCCGATTGAAAGTAGTGAAGCATTGAAGGTTTTGTATTTAATTTTTGTATACATAATAATCAAACAAAGAAGATAATTCACTCTTTATTTTGGGTAGTGAAACTAGCTTGCATTTGAAGTAGCGGAATTGCATTTGTTTTGGCATTTTGGGACATTGTGCAATTGGAATGATGAATGTTTTCTCCTTCTCGTAGCATAGATTTCATCGAAATGAAAAGATTGCATATTCATCTCTTTGAATAACTTTCGAGTCGTTCAAAACACCATATTGTCCACACCATTTTCCTTTTGAGTAATAACAACCTTAAAAATCAAGCGCTAAACTAAAAATTGATTAGACATTTTTATATTTTCTGGTAGCAAACCTACATTAGATTAGTTGTAGGGATTTGGAATAGGTGTGAAAGATAACTTTCCAAAGCTTCAAACAAACATTGGATCTTTTGTTAGGGAGAGGTGAAATCCAATTGCTACATTATGTCCTGGGAAGCCCTTCTCACACAAAGTTCAAGCCTAAGGTTGCATTGAGACTAACAGAGTTACTCGCCTTGCTTTGTTGGTCTTGGTGTAGAGATCGCATGTATTATGGGGGTCACTTGAAGGTATACCCAAAATGATGAGTGGAAGCCTTTCAAGTTGATTTTGGGCTAGATACCCTGCCCTTGCGCATGGATCAGACTGTCGACTATTTCCCCAGGCATCACTATTGTAGTTGGTAACCTTAGTGGCCTATCTCTTTAGGGTCTTTACACATGGTGACTGTGGAGGGGAAAGTCTTCACGGTACCTGGAATCGACATTGGCTAGAATCACTCGGGCTCCTTAGAGGGTATACCCACGATTATGTGTGGGAACTTGCACCAGGGTTTAATTCCATTAAGCAGGTCATCAACGTAACTTTTCCACTCGCTCTATCTCAACCCCTTCTTACTTTGTTCTCGCAATGTTGGATTTCATCACCAACTAGTGTGCTCATTGTGAGAAGGTTTTGTTTGCTTTCTTTCTTACTATATTTTTAGTGTATGTTGTGTGTTCTCCCTAGAAGAATCTTGGTTGGATGTTTATTTTTATGGCATCAGTTCCCGGAATGACCAATGAAGGAACCCCTTTGCTAGGGGAACCCTTTGTTTTTCCTTCTTATGGAAACATTATTCCCCCTTACATCGCTACTTTGAGCCTTCTAGTTCTCACAATTGGGTTACCGGTATGGTTGTTTTCCACTCCGGTGATCTCGAATGTAGGTGATTCAGATGTAAGCACACCACCCACATCAACCTCATGTCAACCTTTCTCCTTCTTCACCCATAAGGTCTCCTTCCATTTCTCCTTCTTCACCCAGTGAAAGCTCTGAAGCGAGTAGCCAGGTTTCTAAGAAGAAAAAGAAACGAAAAGAGAAGAAGAAGAACCAGAAAGGGACCAAGCCTCCAACTACATCAGATGTTGGATCCAAGCAACCAACTACTATTCATTGTACTAGGAGTGTTGATGAGGTCTACAAGATTAAAATGAAGAATCTAAAACCCAAATTCCCTTGTAATCTTTGTAAGGGTGGCCACTTTCTGAGGGATTGCCCTGGTATTCCCAAGTTCTTAGAAATGTGGTCCTCCACATCATCGTCCCCTGCTAGACATGTTGGTGATGCCCCATCCACTAGTGATGTTAAGGTTGGTAAGAAGAATACAATTGTTAAATTTCCTTTCATGTTATGCAAAGGTGATCATTATTCTCATATTTTTCCTCGTATGGATGAGGCTTCTTCTCTTTTGAAAAAACTTCAACTTCCAATCGGTTATCGTAATATTTCTCCCAACCCATCGTTAGTTGATGGACTGGTCAATCTGGTTCCATCCTCGGTTAATCTGGTTGATCAGGTGGTCAATATAGTTTCATCCTTGGTTGAACCACTAACCCAAACGGTCGATCTGTTTCCACCTGTCTACCCCATTCTCCCCTTGGAGAATGAAACCCAAGTGGTCTATTTGATGTCATTATCGATCGATCCCACTCCTCCATTGAGGAGTGTCGAAGTGGTTGCTTTGGTTACTTCATCTTTCAATCCCACTCCTTCTCTGACTAGTGCCTAAGTGGTCGATCTAGTTCTGCCATCGATCGATCCCACTCCTCCATTGAGGAGTACCAAAGTGGTTGCTCCGGTTCTGCCATCGTTTGATCCCACTCTTCCTCCGAAGAGTGTCAAATTGACTAATCTAGTTCCTTCCTCAGTCAGTCCCACTCTTCATCTGAAGAGTGCCAAAGTGGTTGTTCTGGTTACTTCATCGGTCAATCCCACTCTTCCTCTAAAGAGTGCCAATGTGGTCGATTTGATCCCATCATCAATCGACCCTACTCTCCCTCTAGAGATTAAACCTGATACTGCCCACATTTTTCTCGTTGATACAAAATGTACCATGCTGGGGGAAATTCCTCTTTCCCCTGCGAAACCCCATCCAAGTAATGAGTCCATCATTTTTAATTAGGGTGCACTAACTGGACCTCGTCTTCCCTCTCACATTCCTTTCAAGATTACAATATAGTTTTTTGGTCGGGTCGTTCCTCAGACACTGATAGATGAAGGTTCGTCCATTAGTATTTTTTCCTCTATTGCTTGGAAATATTAGGGTTATCCTCAGCTTGTGTCGGTTATCCAGACTTTGTTCACTTTTAACAAAAGAACCAGTCACCCTTTAGGGATACTTCCCTAGTTTCTCGTAACTTTGGGAGGGGAAACTGTCTTTATTGATGTTATGGTAGTCCAGGACCCCTTGAATTTCGATTTACTACTTGGGTGATATTATGTCTATGCCATGAAAGCTATTGTGTCCACTCTTTTTCACGTGATATATTTCCTGCACGATGGAAGAATGGTGACTATTGATCAACTTTTGTTCGTTGGCCCTGACTTGACCATCAACCCAATGACCTCCCTAAACAGGTCTTATATGCAGTCGGTATCACCCTTTCCACAGGTCAATTATGTGGTGTTATCTCCCATGACTTCAACTTCAGATGACTTGGATCCAGTAGTTGACATGGTGATCTCTTTGGTAGGGCTATTGGAGCCTGATCTCCTTACCCCTATCACGGACCTCGACATGTGTTCTTTCCAGAGTGTTTTCCTTCCATCCAGTGAAGATCTCTTAGAATCCATGATCGAGTTTTGTCCCTTGACATGGTGTCCTTCCAGAGTGTTATCCTCTTGGAAGCCATGATCAAGAAGAGTCCACGAGCATAGTTTTTCTTCTCTATGGAAAGCTCGTTAAAAAATGAAACAAAGGATATGAGCATAGGTTTTTCCTCTCTGTAGCAAGCTTGTTAAAAAATGAAACAAAAATATGGTATTGAACCTAGATCCTTGAGCATAGTTCTTTTCTTGTGAAAATCTCTCTAAAAAATGAAACACTCACCTCTCTCGTCAGGTCAAGTCTTTCACCAGATCTCATAGATGTCGAGTCGAGTCTTTCATTAGGTCTCATATTTGAACTTTATTTTCATCCACCTGTATCATTTTTCTCCATCTAGTACAGAAATTGGTGACAACCTCAAAGTCGATGAATGAATTGAATCTTGGGGGGCATGTCTCCAGCCTTTGATGATCATTCTAGAGTTAAGCCACTAGCTTTCAAGTTGGGGGCAAAATACTGAGCTTAGTCTTTGTTCTTTCTCACGCTCATAAAAACATGAGAATGTAACCGAACAACCTTTTATCTCTTTTTCGGGCTCGCATGGATATATGAAAAAGGAATCCCCTCGAGTCTTCTTTAAGCTCTTTTCAGACTCTCTAAACATGAAAAGATTGTTGAGTGATCTTGATTCCTTTCACACTTGTTAAAAGGTTTGAAATGGCATCTTTTAAGTGGTAGTTTATCTCTTTTTCGGCCTCGCGAGACTAACATTATGAAAAAAGACAACACTAGAGTCATCTTTAAGTTCTTTTCAGACTCTCTAAATATGAAAAATCACCGTGTTTACCTTCTCTGGACTCGTTAAACAATCATACATTGAAGGGCCCATATGGGACCGAACCCTTAATTCTTCCAGTTCGTTAAATAAAGGAAGAGGGACTTAATGAAGGTGAGTTATATCAATCATGTGTTACCCTCCTCGATCTCGTTAAATAAAAAAGAGGTACTCGTCTATCTAGATGGGGGGAAAATTGAAGGAAGCAAGCCAAGCAGTTTTTGAGAAAATTACCAGTAACTCTTACAGTTTCCCTTGAACATGACACTTTGTCTTAACATGCATTTTAATCCATTGAACCTCTACACTGAACCAATCCTTTTAGTTTCCTTACTCCTTTGGGTCACCCAATGAAATTCATAGTATCCACTACATTATCAAGTTTTGGTCCATGTCAATTTTCTGTTGTTGTGCCTCAGTGTTCAAGGGAAGTATCTTCCTTGAGATTCAACCATCACCAATTTCCTATTTCAATACCTGTGTCATTCCATGTTAATTTGATCCACCAATTTACATATTTGTGTCAGTTTCATGTCGTTGATGGGGGATACATAAAATCCCTCATGCGACGAGTCTATTCCTGTCGACTTCAATACATTATCTGGGAACTAGACTTAGAAACCAGTTAGTACCTTGTGACCTACATGCCTCAATGGTAGGCCTCCTCACGTCCGACAGTGGGTTTACACCATTGACCTCTAATTGGATGATTCCACGAATGTTCGAATTCATCTCATCTATTCTCATTCACTGGAATGTACTAGGGTACCTTGGGAATCATTGACATCAATGGTGATTTCCCTTGCACTTGTTAACGATTTACCTTATTGACCGGTAATCAAGTGGTCTCTTCCATGTTCGACATTAGGACATTTTTTCACATGGTTAGATTTGTACTGCATTGGGATCAGTAAGAAGACCCTGGGTTGAGTGATCACTCTGATATATGCTTTGCCTAGGTTGCGACAAAGTTTCTTTTGAACATCGACACATATATTATCACATAGATCCACTTTGTATTAGTCGTGGCTATGTTTTATCATCTCGTAGATACACTATGTATTTTTCATGGCTACGATCAGCTCATGTCATAGTAGTATAGATCCACATTGTATCTTCAATGGCTATATCATTTTGTCAATATAATTATGGATCCGCAGTGTATTTTATGGTGGCCATGCCTTGAAAGTATTTTTCACTCAAGCATAGGTATGCCTGCCTTGGGTTTGAAACATGTCATAATATATGTTTGATGGTTGTGTGTAACTTCTATCAGGTTCTCTGAGTCCTTGCCCTTTCTTGAAAAAGTCTACAAATTACTTCAGTCATCAGTTCTCATCTTCTAACTTCGCACTTTGGGGGGGAAATATGTTACACATCAAAATTACTCACTTCAATAGTGTCGCAAGTGTCATCATTACAAGTGTTGTAAGTGTCTCATCTTGACCATAAGTGTCACAAACATAATACTGCCATATTGCCTATGTCGTGTCTCTAACGACATCACAGGGACACTTAAGACACCCTCAAAGACTGGTTTTAGGAAGAGAAATCATCTAATGAAGAGTACAAAGCATTTGCCATGAATAAATCCACTTAAAATTCAATTTTGGAAGCCAACGCTTCCCTACCCACTATCAGGGAGTGCCAGTGCTCCCTAACCTTCTTTGGGGGAGCGTTTCAGCACTCTGTGCACCTTTTTGGGGGAGCACTGGACTTTTTTAGGGAAAATTTGGGAAGCTCTCCCAGGGAGTGCCAGCGTTCCCTAGCCTTATTTGGGGGATATTTGCAATGCTCTATGTACCCTTTTGAGGGAGCACTGGGTTGTTTCAGGATATCTTTGACTATTGAGAAAAATCAGGGAAAAATCCCCCTCATCTCTCGAGTTTGTTGGATTCGAATCGGAGGTCAAGGCTGGATATTAGGGAGGATCAAAAACTTATGGAGAAATATCCTCAACCTATCCCAAGAATCTCTAAGGTGGTTGGGTCTCTCCAAGCTTATATAAGGAGGCCTTCTCATGGTAAAATCATATGGAGACATTGTAAAACATCAAACTTATGATCTCATAAGGGAGATATCATTGAGGCATCATCAGTCTGTGTGTGGATTATTTGAGCAAGGGTTTGGAAAAAGAGATCTTGGTGAAGTTGTTGCACCTACATCTATGGCTGTAAGCATTTCACTTTGTTTTCATTAATATAAATCTATGCTTGGCCTGTTTCCTTTAAAGTTTGTGTACGTTTCATGAACTTGTTTCTTTTATAGATCCATTATGAAGCTAATCATGGTAGAGTAGGAAGTATGTTTCATTGTTGTTGCTCATTTTATTGCAGGACCTTTTGAAGAACTTGGAGATCAATATCATCCTAGATCAAGCAAGGACAAAAGTCGGTAAAATGTGTTTACCCTTCTTCCTTCTTCTTCTTTGAATAATGTAGCTTCATGAAAAGGAATGTCAGTATCCACAATATCACTTTTCTGTCTTGGTCATAGGGGTCTAGTATCCAAGAGGAAATCCACTTGTCCATAGGGGGGTTCTCCTGTAACATATAGTTTCTTTTAAAGGAAGGTATCATTTTCCTAAGATGGACCATACATTATCAAAAGTAGTTTGTGCTCATAGAATATCTATGATGGAATGTTTTCCTGGATATAACTAAATTTATGTCTGTAAAGATGAAAGATATAAAACAACATTCACAACTCCATGGGGCACTTTCATGTATGATAAAATCCCTTTTGGATTGATGAACGTGGGTCACCTTTCAAAGAGAAATGTATATATCCTTCCTAGATGCACAAAATTAAGTTATGGTTATATATCTCCATGATATCAAAATTTTCTCCAAGATCGATCAACAATATCAGGATCATTTGAAACAATGCTTTCTCAAATGTAAAAGGTATGGCTTACCTCTGAATCCCAAGCAACCATATTTTTCTATGTCATAAGGTATAATTATCAAACATATAGTAACTAAATATGGTATCAATATTGATATAGAATGATTCAAGGGAATACAAACCATTTGTTTCCCAAGGAATTAACAAGAAGATCAATCTTTCATGGGAAAGATTAATTTCTTGTGACACTTCATTCCTATTTTTTCCAAGATTGTCAAAGAAATTACAAATATATTAAAAAATGGAAGCAAGGTGAAGTGGACTGAATCTACTAGATATTCATTTCACCAAATGAAGAAAGCTTTAATTGAATCTCCAATGTTGGCGAGCCCACATTATACTAAATACTTTATTAGTCCCCACCCTTTGGGTAACATGGACTTATAGCATTCGATTTTTCATGGTTGTATTATTATGGAACTGAAACCAAACAATTTAATCAAAGTTTTAATAGTTGCATGCACATTTCCAAGTCGCTTTTGGTTTTTAGGCTAAATTTTTAATTTGGAGGCCTTATTTGGCCTCTTCCCGAGGCACACTCTTACACACTCTTACCATATCTTAGCTTAAAAGCACTTTCAAGTGCATATTTGATCCCATAATGGATTAACATGGATTAATGCTAGCTTTCAAGTTAGCATTAATTCCCAAACATTAAATGTTTATCGTTCCATAGCCCAAACCATATCCTATAGTTGATAACTCATATCATATTTCATATTACAGTGTCAAAGATTTCATGTTTTCCAATTGCGGTGTCCAAAGACTATGTTAATGAAATTCTAATTCTAACACCTATACAATAAAATGTTTTATTTTTGAACCTATAATAGCCATTAGCTGACTTAGTTTATTACATTCCCCGTTTCTCTTCTTCATGTGGCGTGAACCAAAATTTTATTTGTCACGATGGTGTTAGAAAATCAGGACAGTGGAGCAATAAAATAAAACAAATGCAGAAACAAAACACAGAAGATACACAATACAATAGAGACACAGATTTACGTGGTTCACCTAGTGTGGGCTACGTCCACCAGAG
>SNQJ01S0000634.1:172737-221674 GCA_010110895.2 Picea sitchensis
TGGATGTTTGTTTCTCTTCTAGATTCCATTAGAATAATGCTTCGGCACAATAAATACGGCTGCAACCTCTCATATTAGATGCAACACCTCATGTTGTTGCAACTCCAGATGGTGCAACCACATATGTTGCAAATCTGAGTGCTATGGAAATCTATTTCCATGTGGTTTCACTTAAAAACATGATGACACCATCAAAAAAGAGATTGTGGAATGGGAGAAATAGGTTACCAATATAGCTATTGAGAATGTGATGTCAGCCACCGATACAATGAATCAACTCACAACAACAATCCCAGGCCACATCCTTAGGACACATGACACATGAGGTAAGCGGTGAAAAGGTATGTACTCCTCCTTAATCTTCATATATCATTTAAATTATTTTACTTGAGGTGACATGCCTGACCAATTTACCCATTTGTAATCATCATTAGCCCATAACTTACAATTATTACACAACATGTGGCAGTAAATATCCAACTTTTCTGACCACTAGTTCTATTAAACACCACATGTTTCTGCCATCACACCATCGTCACAATCATAACTCACATTGATTCCACCTCAACGACCATCACCCTCTCCGACTTACTATTTCTGAAAAGGTGGTGGAATAGGATTACTTACCATTTTCCCTCACCAAGTGTTGCAAGACCTCTGCAACCAAGTCAGTATGATTGATGAACAAGGGTATTCAAATTCTACCAAATAACAATGATGGGAGACTCTCTCATTCACCATGAACTAGACGCAAGGTTGGTTAAAGATGATGAAGAAGTCTGGAGGGTCTTCCAGAAGGAAGGGTGGGTGATGTATATCAACATACTCCAAGGTCGATACAACAAACAAATCACTCTAGAATTCATTATAAGTTTGAAAGAGGAGAAGGAGCAAGTCCTTGGAGTTTCAATCATAGTGAATGAAAAAGTAGTTGTTGTTGTGACAGGGATACCACAAGAAAGAGAACGATGGCTCTCTCGGAATATGGAATTACCTCGTATAAAAGATGAGTTCTTGCAAGAAGGAGAGGAGCTAAGGAAGAAAGGCAACAGGTTCCATAGGAATTCCTTGAGTACTCTAAGTTTAATGCTGGACTATCATGTGAAGAATTAATTCACTTATGATGGATGCCATAGCATCATATTTGGGTATCACCTGAAGCTACTCCATCACACCAGACATCATAGGTTGATAAATATTCTTTTATTTCTATCAAAGAGCTTGCAAAACATGTCCCAAACTGTCAAAAAATCCCAATGGAAATGAGAAGGCCTCACCCACCATGGTATTATAAATATTGTAGTGATGCATGCATTCCATTAGGATGTTCAGGCATCATAAATACTAACGAAACCTCCTCCACAGATTATGGAAGTACCGATGGATTTGGAAAAAACAACATCTGCATAGGACTTGTGGGCAACAAGTTCCACACATCCTTCAAAGAAATGACTTTGAGGAACCCCCTTCAAAGAGAAGGAAAGAAGGACACCTAGAAATGGAAAGTAATGACCCTCAAAGAAGAGAAATGTGATAGTAGGAGCAGTTTGTATTGAGAAAAATATGACATTGTCCTCATCCAAACTGGTCATTCCTACTGATACAAAAGAACTAGACAAAAGGGTCAATTCAACAACACAACAATAAGAGACCCTTGTTGTCACATAAGAACGAGTAGGGGAAGTTGGACTAATGGAGGAATTAGGTACAATGGAGAGATAACCCCATTTTGTCACACAAGAACCAGCAGGGGAGGAAGAGTCAATTGAAGGAATGGATTTCCTTGAAGAACATGTGGGTAAAGATGCATTCCCTAAAGCATAAAATAATGACATAGATTTTGCTACAATTTAGGGCTGTGAAATGTATGTTTCTACAAAAAAACATGAGGGACAAAATCATGTGGTAGCATCGAGAAATAATGATCCCAAGAAAAAGAAACCAATGCATATTCTAGGTAAACCTCATTTACCTCTGTACTCTAAGAAAATTTCAAACTAGGAGAAATTAAATAGAGGATTAAAAAGAAAATAAAATATATGAGAGAAAGAATAAAAGGGGGAGCAAGAAGTTTAAACTGCCTAGCTCAAGTGTCTAGGATTAGCCACCGGGACAGTGAAACCTACACATGAAGAATTATCTGATAAACCAGTGGCATTCATGGACGATGAAACCCAATCTAAGGAAGCCATGACCAGGGAACAAGAAACAAAAAAAGAAGAAGTGGTTCCCCCTAGACTACTAGAGGATGGGATGTCTATGCCAGTGGTAGCATGTTGAGGAAACATTTCCCCTACAAAAAGTTAAAATTTCCCTTGGATCAAGACCCTTTTGATCTAAGACAGAGAGAAATAAATCTTTTATTACTTTCCCTCTAGATCTACTCTATGTGCCAACAATCAAAGTGAGAAGAGAAGGATATAAGACATGCCTCTTTTCCATCAGTTGTCCTCCTTGTTCCATCCCTTGAGCTTGATGTCCAAGATCCAATAGAAGTATTGTAAATAACATAACAATACATTCTTATTCTAAACTATATTTTCAAGTAGAATATATCTATCTATGATGAATTATACCACAATAGACATGCATATAGTGAACACATAGACATGAAGGGAATAGAACAAGCTACATATTAATGCAAAGAAATCAATAATGAAGCACTTACAATCCCAATGTTGATATTACAACAACTCCTCCAAGATCTCCTTTCCATCCCCTTGAATGTCGCAAAATCATAAGTATGATTCTCTAAGTTCTCTCTCTTTCACTCAAGAATGGCCTCCATTATATAGGATTTTAGGCATCACAACCATATGATAGTTTTGACGAGAGGATATGGTCAAATGAGGATTTAGGTGAACCAACAATATTAACCTTGACTTGAATAGGAGGTAGCTCGAACCAATCCATTAACCAACTAAAATATCCTGGAAAAAATGATCTGGATTTATAAATGGAATGAATATAGATGTATAGAAAAGAAATATGCAGAGATACATTAAAACTTAACTTATATTAATAAAGGGAATATGTTGAAACTATAAAAATGTAGACTGAAACAAACTTGTAGGAATGGTGGCAACTTATCTATGAGAAGAGATGTGAAGGCTACGTTCATTCACAAGAACATGGTTACAATGAGGCTTGAAAAGCCTTTTTAACATAAATCATAAATGAGAAAACCCTATAAATCCAAAAACCTAACCCTAGAAGATGAAGTGCCAAAAGTCTTGTGGGCCCCGATGGGGTAAGTTGGTACCTCAACTTCCCAGGGTCATAAATTTTGCATACGATCTTCATTTTAGGAACACTNCTTGATGTCCAAGATCCAATAGAAGTATTGTAAATAACATAACAATACATTCTTATTCTAAACTATATTTTCAAGTAGAATATATCTATCTATGATGAATTATACCACAATAGACATGCATATAGTGAACACATAGACATGAAGGGAATAGAACAAGCTACATATTAATGCAAAGAAATCAATAATGAAGCACTTACAATCCCAATGTTGATATTACAACAACTCCTCCAAGATCTCCTTTCCATCCCCTTGAATGTCGCAAAATCATAAGTATGATTCTCTAAGTTCTCTCTCTTTCACTCAAGAATGGCCTCCATTATATAGGATTTTAGGCATCACAACCATATGATAGTTTTGACGAGAGGATATGGTCAAATGAGGATTTAGGTGAACCAACAATATTAACCTTGACTTGAATAGGAGGTAGCTCGAACCAATCCATTAACCAACTAAAATATCCTGGAAAAAATGATCTGGATTTATAAATGGAATGAATATAGATGTATAGAAAAGAAATATGCAGAGATACATTAAAACTTAACTTATATTAATAAAGGGAATATGTTGAAACTATAAAAATGTAGACTGAAACAAACTTGTAGGAATGGTGGCAACTTATCTATGAGAAGAGATGTGAAGGCTACGTTCATTCACAAGAACATGGTTACAATGAGGCTTGAAAAGCCTTTTTAACATAAATCATAAATGAGAAAACCCTATAAATCCAAAAACCTAACCCTAGAAGATGAAGTGCCAAAAGTCTTGTGGGCCCCGATGGGGTAAGTTGGTACCTCAACTTCCCAGGGTCATAAATTTTGCATACGATCTTCATTTTAGGAACACTATATCTCATTTGAAAGAACTGTTTGAGGAATACACTTTTTTCCTTCACAATTTGGCTAAACCCTACAATTTAATTGTGTCACACCCCAAAAAATGTTGTTTAGGGCCTCAAAACGGCCTTAGAAGTTTAGGACCCAAAAAAGTAGAAAAAAATACCAAAATGTAAATTGTTCTTTGAGCTTGTGGAATAGGTGGGTGGCCATCGATATCCACCAAGATTAGTCCTCCCCCCTTAGGATTTAATGGTCTCCATTCTGTTGAGTTCCACAATGAGATGGGGAAACTTATGCTAAACTTGGTCGTCGGTGAGCTACTTGCCTTGGTGCAGGAGCTTCCCTTCTTTGACAACCAAATAAATTTGGATCCTCTGTTGTCGATTTCCCTTAATATGAGTGTCCATGATCTGATCAATGTATACCTTTTCCATGTAGTCAGGTTTGAGCTTTGTCAGTGTCAACTACTCTACGATTGTTGATGTGTCCAATAACAGTGGGAAGTATGGCTGAAGGAGGTCCACATTAAACACGAGGTGCAGGACAAGGAAGGGGGGAATACTTAGCTCAAAATAATTTTCACCCGTAGCCTTGGTGATGGTAGCGAAGTGCACGAAGCTTGTGATGGGGTCCTATAAGTCACTCTTTCTGCAAATGCAACTAGACCTTCTCTCCCACATGAAACTTGTGCGACACTCAATGTTGATCATTGAATTGTTTGTACTTAGCATTGGATTTCTATAAAATATCATGGACATGTTTCTAGATGTGATGAATTCATTCAATAAACTTGGTGGATTTTTCAGCCTCATATTGAGCATGGTATGATTATGCTTGTGTGAATGCAAGGGGTAATGCGACATCAATGAGACCCAATGGTTGAAATATCAATGCAACCTGAAAGGGACTATGGTCAGTCGAGCTATGAAGGGCTTTGTTGTAGCTATGTTGAACATAGGGGAGACTCTCATCCGATGTGCATGGATGTTTGGAGTTGTACATGCACAAGATATTCACGATCATTCTATTGACGACCTATCTTTGAACATCCGTTTAGGGATGGAAGGTGATGGATTTGTTGAGATTGGTGTCCAACAATGACCAAAGGATGGACCCGAATGTTTTGAGGAACATGTTGTCTTGATATGACATGATTTTTTGTGGCATACCGAAGTGTACCCACACTTGTTCGAAGAATACCTTGGTAGTTTCCTCCACTTTGATATTCTTCTTGTAGGTTTTGAGCATGGCCATTTTAGAAAACCAATCGACCACCACAAAAACACAGTCATTTATTTGCTTGGTTGAATGAAATCCCAACATGTAGTCCATATAGATGGATTCCCATGGTCTGTCGGGAGTAGGCATAGGGGTGTATAGGACTTTCTTCTTAGTGGATGGTTTGGAAATGGTGTAGGTAGTGCAAGATCTGATACACTTGTTGGCGTTTTGTCAAAGTTTCAACCGGTATAAATTATTTTGTAGTACTTTCATAGTATTTTCCATTCCAAAATGTCCTACCATTCGACTATAGTGAGCTTCCCAAATCATCTTTGCATGTTCACTTGGAAGGAACATAGAGGTGGCCCAGATGGCATAACAGTCTGTCCTGATTATGAAAGTAAATGATAGTCACACTTGTGCCTAACATCTGGTAAGTGGTAGTGAATTCAGGATTGTTCTTGTATATTTGGGGCCACTCTAATGCCTCGTGGCCATAAGAGTTGAGCGTCTTAAGGCTGCAATTAGAGTTCGATTGAGGCAGTCAGTGAAACGATTGGTGCTCCCTGCTTTATATTTGATGTTCAGATGGAACTGATGAAAGTATGTGGACCAATTTTGATGGTGTTAATTATATAATTTACCTGGTGTTTGCATGAACTACATAGGATTGTGATCAATGCTGATTATTGTCTCCTTGTCGAGAATGCAATGCTTCTATTGTCGGCAGGATTTTACGATGGAATAAATTTCTTTATCATAGGTGAGGTACTTATGGATGACATATGATAATGTCTCACTATGATATGCCACTAGATGATTATTTTGAGTGAGGACTACACCCACAACATAGTCTGAAGAATCGATCTCAATCTCAAAATGTTGTTGCAGATCAGGTAAGGAGATTACTCGAGCTGAGAACAACCGATGTTTCAAATCATCGAATGCTTATTGTTGTGACTTTCCCCACATGAAATTTTCCTTTCCACCACCCTTGGTCACTTGGTTGAGGGCCCATGTAATATGGGATAATCCCAACATGAGCCTACAATAAAAGTTGGCAAGTCCTAATAAAATTTGAATCTCGGGTAGTGTGGTTAGGACTGGCCAATCAAGATTGACTTGGATATTGGTAGGATCTACATGCACACCATGATCATCAAAAATGTAGCCTAGGTATTGGATCCTGTCAATGCCGAAGGACATTTTTCCAAGTTAGCATATAGCTTGCATTGTCACAGAGTGTGAAGGACCTATTGAATATGATGTAAGTGTTCTTCCCAATTATTGTTGAAGATGAGGATGTCATCCAGATATACTAGCACAAAATAATTGGTGAAGGGACGCAATATATCATCCATAAATATCATGAAATTTGTTGTAGAATTTGTCAAACCAAAGGGCATGACTAGCCATTCAAAAAACCTTTCTTTGGACTTGGAAGAAATCTTCCATACTAGTTGTTCTATTGGGACCTGGTGGTAGTCATACTTTAGGTCAATATTGCTAAAAAAACTGGCTCCCTTGAGTTGGTCAAGAAGGTCATCAATTAGGGCAATTGGGTATCGGTTCTTGACTCTGATCTTGTTTAGGGCCCTATAATCATTTTAGAGTCGCCAAATCTCATACTTCTTCTATACAAGTACAATTGGGATCTCGTAGGGTGAGGATATATGTTGGAAGTGACCCTTTTGAAGAAGCTCTTGGATCTATCACTTAATTTCCTCATTTTCCATCAGAGAGAAAAAATAGACTATCCAATTGGGAAGATGTGCACTAGGGGTTAGATCAATTGAATGCTTGACTTGAAAGTGTCACAATACCCTGGTGGGTGAAGAGAAGATTTCTTTGTATTCTTCCATGATATTTTACACTTACTTCTTCTAGGTGGAGAGGCCCTTTGCATATGCCATGGATGTGGATGCAAACTTATGTTCACTTTGCGAGAAAATAATGAAGAATAAAAATTTCCTGGTATGGGAAATGACCTTTCTGCATTGTCTAGCAGAGATAAAATAAATAATGGTAGGTGGAGCTACCTATGGTATCCTTTACAATTGTCTACCCAAATTAATAATTACATTGTGTGGTATAGACTCATATACATCATGTCATTTCCACAAATACGGTTAGCCTAAAATAACATCACAAACTTCAAGAGGGGAAAGATCGCACAATACCTCATCCTTTAAGGGCTTGATATTGTATGGAAGACAACACTATTGGCTGAGGTGAAGGTCTCTTCCTTGGTGGAGCCACTCAATGGTGTAGGGATGTGGGTGTTCTTTTATTGGTAGGTTCAATTGCTTGACGACCTCTGTTGATATCAGGTTATTTTGACTTCTGCTATGGATAATGAAATGTAGTGGAGCACCCTTCACCCACATCTGCAAGTGAAAAGGAGTTCACCTTCCTCTGGTTCACTTTTTTGGAACTCGTCGGTAGCGATAGTGGCACTGGGTTCTACATCAATGATCCACCTCCATTTTTATGGATCTAATTCAGATTCAGAACCTACCTCTAAATCTGATGCTTTCAAATTGGCTACCAATGACTGCTTCAAGCGACATTGATTGGTGTTATGTCAGGGGATTTTATGGAATTTACACCACTTCCTAGTTTCTTTCTTCATCTTCTCATTACCCTTCATTGTTTACATATTGGACTAGTTTTCCTGAGGGGGTACATCCTTTCTCTCTCATTCTTTCTGTGGGTTGGGGCTACCTTTTCCCTGCTTCTACTATGAGGAATTTGCAGATCCCAATTATCGCTTCTTTTGTTTAAATTTCTACTCGATTTTTACAACATATCTATATGCCATTCCCAGTAATGAGATGTTCAGAAAATCCATTTCCATTTGGATGTATATATGGAGGAAAAAATGGTACTTCAGCACCAGATTTCATTTCAATTCCTTGGTACCTAGCTTGGTGTGCAAGGTATGGAATATATTTGTGAAATGTGGTACCAATGATAATTTTAAGGATGGAAATTTATAATAAAGTGTAGAAACCTCATCTAATATTACTAGTCCTTAATATACAAAATGTAAAATGTTTGATGATACTTTTGTAAAAATATTCAAAATTTTAAGGATTTTATAACGTTTCTATAAAATTTTGGTGATTTTTAAGGTAAAATAATCTTATTCTATACAATTTGGGAGAATCATTTTCAGAAAAAATGGAAATTGGTCAATATTTTTTGGGGGAAAACCATGGAAAATTAGCACATTTACGAAATTTATCCCCTAAAATCATCTATGTGTGGTACTCTCTGGTTCCTTTCATGTCACAGTGTTGTCTATCTCGCATACTAGTCATTGTAGCTTCCAAAAGGGTAGTATTGTTCCTTCATAACATCCTTGAAATAATCCCAAGTGAAGGTGACCACAAATATTGCAGATTCCTCAATGGCCCTTTCCCACAGTATGTTTCCCACCAATCCTTGACATGGGGGACAACCTTAAGGAGCGTAAATGAAATTTTTTCTCTATCAGAAAAGTTATGGAAAGAGAAATACCCTTCTACCAAATTCAACCATTTATCTACAACATTCGCATCTATATGTCCTTCAAATAAGAAGATATCAAAATTGACTTGTACCTTGAAGGGGGCAGCATAGTTTCTTTATGAAGATGCTTTTCCTGTTGGAAACAATCAAAGGATTTGTGCAAAGTTATTCATCATCTCATTCATTTTTCATGCAAGGGATTCCTAGAGAAATAGTTTAAAAGGATATCATGCTCCATCATCTCTCTTTTCTTCCTCCATGGCATACCATTGTGATCAACGGGGAAGGTATTGCAAGGGATCAACCACTTCGAGTCACAACTCCTTGTACCTTCACCTTGTTAGGGACATGCACATAGAAACAAATAAAGAGTAGACCTCTCTAATGCCACTAATATGGATTTATAAATGAAAAAAATGGATTATAGATGTATAACAAATAAATACATATAGATACATTAAAACTTGACTTCTATTAATAAAAATAATATGTTGAAACTGTAAAAATGCAGACTGAAACAAATTTGTTGGAACGGTGGTAACTTATCTTTGAGAAGAGATCCGATGATTACCCTCATTCGCAAGAACATGGTTACAATGAGGCTCCAAAGGAATTTTTAACATAAATAATAAATGAGAAAACCACAAACATCCAAAAACCTAACCCTAGGAGTTGAAGCGCCAAAAGTCATATTGGCCCTGATGGGGAAAGTTGGTACATCAACTTCCTAGGGTCGTAACTTTTTCATACGATCTTCATTTTAGGAACACGATAGCTTGTTGGAATGAACTGTACGAGGAATACACATTTTTCCATCACACGATGGATAAAGATTATAGTGTGATTGTCTTTCACCCAAAAAACATTGTTTAGGGCCTCAAAATGGCCCCGTATGTTTAGGACTTGAAAAACTAGAAACAAACTGCAAAAATGAAAATTGTTCTTTAAGCCAATGGAATAGGTGGGTGGCCACCTATATCAATAGGGATCAAAAACCTCACAAAACACGGAATGATGGTTGCAACTACTTCATTTCCCCCTGATAAATGAGCACAAGGAGAGACTATCCCTCTCTCTAAGTGTCTTGAGGAGCAATGATCATTGTTTATCCCTCCTTGTATATGGGTAGGTGGGAGATGAGGCTGAAAAAAGGAAAAACTCTCAAAGAAAAAGGTAGTATTTTGACCTCCAAATGATAGGTTTCTTATTCAACATGTCTAGGAATTATAACATACACTTTCTCATGGTGATGAAATTGTGACACTTAAGTGAGACACTTAAATTTGACACTTAGGTACGACATTTGGTAGTGGGACACTTAGGTGTATAAAATTTATGACACTTAAGGTCCACTTTTGTTAGTGTGAAACTTAGTTGCAACACTTAGGTATGTCTTGGTTGTTGTGGAAAATTTTCCCTTGCAAATAGGAGAAACTCCCATTGGATTGAAGATAGAGAGAAACAAATAGTTTACTACTTTCCCTCTAGATCTACTCTCTATGCCAAAAATCAGAGTGACAAGAGAAGGATATAAGAATTAACTCTTTTCCATTGGTTTTCCTTGCTGGTGTAGACCTTGATCTTGATGTCCAAGATCCAAGAGAAGTCCTATAAAGAACATAGAAATTCCTTCTTCTTCTACACTATATTGTCAATTAGAATAAATCTATATATGATGATTTAGACAAAAATATACATGAATATAGTGAACACATATGAATGAAGGGAATAGGCCAATTTATATATTAATGGAAAACAATCAATAGTGAATCACTTACAATCCCAATGTTTATGTTGCAAAATCTCCTCCAAGATCTCCTTTCTAGCCCCCTTGAATGCCACAAAATCATAAGTATGATTCTCTAAATTCTCTCTCTTTCACTCAATAATGGCCTCCATTATACAAGATTTTTGACATCACAAAAATAAGATAGTTTTGATGAGAATAAGTGGTCAAACGAGGATTTGGATGAACCAACCAGATTTACCTCTCCTTAAATAGGAGGTAGCTCGAACCAATCCCTTAATCAAGTGAAATCTCCTGGAAGCAACCTCATAAAATAAGGCATGATGGTTGCAACTAATTCATATACCCCTCATAAATGAGCACGGGGAGAGAATATCACTCCCTCTAAGTGGCTTGGGGAGTGATTATCAAGGTTTATCCCTCCTTGTATATGGGAAGCGGGGTGATGAAGCTCAAACAAGGCCAAAATATGAAGGAAAATGTAGTATTTCGAACTCCAATTGATAGTTTTATTCTTCAACATGTCTAGGGATTATGACATACACTTTCTCATGGTGACGAAATTGTGACACTTAAGTTATACTCTTAGGTGAGGCATTTGGTAGTGTGACACTTAGGTGTATAAAATTTGCGACACTTATGACACTTAAGTGCGACATTTGGTACTGCGACACTTAGGTGTGTCATAGATGATGTTACACACCAAAATGACACACTTAGGTACCTCACCCTAAGTCTCACAAGTGTCATGAGAGTGTCACATACACTTACAACATGAAAGAACATTTGTCACGATCTCTAGTCAATGTGGAGGAGAAATATATTATATGAAGGTCAAAATAGTATGTGGACATGAATGATTTATTAATATTCATAAAAAGGAAATTAATTTAGTGTGAGAATCCAATGCACATTTGGTTTCCTATTTTCAAAGAAAGGTTGAGAATCTCATGGATGGTTGAGATATTTTTTCAAACCAAAATCCTAATTTGGTGGATCTTGAGAGATATTTTCTCCTTAAAATCCTTGAGAGATATTTTCTCCCTAAAATCCTTGAGAGAATTTTTCTCCCTAAAAATGTTGGAGATCCCTTTTTAGTGGATCTAATGAGTGATATTCTCCATGGTGGTTAAGACTCCAGATCCTATATAATGAGGGATTTCCATGGAGAAATGAGGAATATTTTGGATATCAAAATTATGATCTTGGGAGAATCACGCAAGGGCTGGACGAGGAGGACTTGGAGAAATTGTTGCAACATCATCCATGATTGCAAGTACCTCTTTTAATTTCTCATCAATATACTTGGCCTATTCCCTTCAAGCTTGTGTATTCTTGCATGTGCTTGTTGATCTTGGTAGATGAATTTATTTAATCTAATATCATAGAGTAGGAGTTCTTTGTCTCTCTTTATTTTCCATTGTATTACATGTATAGAGTTGTGCTGAAGAGTTTGGAGATCAAGCTCGGATTGGGAGAAGCGAGGATGATCTATTGAATAAGGTGCATCACACTTTCTTCCATCTCTTTCTCTTTATGATTAGTTAAACTGAATTCAAAGGGATGTTAGTGTACATTTGTGTTTTTTTGTCTTGGTATTAGGGGTCTAGAATCCAAGGGAGAATTCTCCTATCCACAGGGGAATTATTCCATAATAGAAATTAGTGACTCCACTGGGGAAGAACATTGGCTTGTCTTTCCTTGGATCGTCTAAACCTTTTCCTTGTTTGATATTGTTTGATTGATTTTTTATTAGCCTCCCCTCTTCCCTTTGTTTCATCAAGCAGTAGTCATATTTACCAGGCCAATCTTTATTGAGATTTTCCTTTTTAAGCTCAATTTCAAGCATCTACAGGACTAGCGCTCCCCTAGAGTGGCTATCAGAGCATTGGTTATCTGATCAATTTTCCCCATTGGTTTTTTAGGGAGAACTATAGTGCTCTGTCTCTTTGTTTTAGGGAGTGTTTCTCTCTAGTTTTGGGTAGATCTAGAGAATGCTTTGTAACATCCTCAGCCACCCACAGGCCGGGGGTACACTACCTGCAAGACCACCCTTGGAATTATTTCTCATGTTGATACCTTATTTATATATTAAGGATGCATAAGATAACAGATTTAAGGACATGCACAGTAATATCCAGCAAGCATGCATAATCTAAATATTATATTAAACGATAATCAAATATACACAACAAAAATACATTCATACATAGATAATAATATCATGACAAAGAGAACTTATCTTTATGAATATGACACCGACTGGTTGTAGAACAAGAATGTTCCACCCAACCATAGACACCACTGCTCCAAATCTCAACAACAATGTCACCTCCGAGCCAGGGCTATGAATCCACAAGGACAGTTCTAGAGTGTAATTAGGTCCCAAACCAGTCATCTCTCAATCTCTCATAGGTTTCCCAACACCCACAACAATCCAAGTACCCAACTCTCTTCTACCCAGCCTATATAGCCCCCAGATACTGGACCTCCACCCTTCTCTACCACGCAGTCCCTCAGAAAATTATTCTCCTTTATTTTTAGGGCCTCCAGCACAACTGGTCCAAAATCTCAATTATGGGACTCTCATGACTCGCAGTTGTGAGAAAAATAGGGCATAGGCCAATGCATTTCAGACATGCAGACTCCAGGTCATGGTTGGATCACACCAACAACCACTACAACCAACTATCCCATGGCTAAATTCTTCAGCAGCTCTGTTTCCTTTGCTAAGCCAAGACGCAGGTGAGGATGGTCGATGAATGGTTCAAGGAGTTCATGGGAGTGTGTGTGTGGGAGTGCGTGAGGGAAAAATGAGTGACTGAGTAGGAAAACAATGAACAAGTCATCAGTCAAACCCCCCCATCAGACCAAAGACGGGTTTAAGTAACCTCGCGGGGAAACAAGAACCTCTTGGCCTTCCCCAATAAGTTCACATAGTTGATCCCCTCCCTTAGACAAAAAGGGTAATAAAAAAATAGGAAATAAACACTTAGTCCCTCAAGCTCCCTCTCTTGTGGAATCATCTCCCCCTATAACTCTAGTCCTTGTCCATCTAGCAGCCAATGATGTTTTTATTATTAATAATGATTAAAACATTAAATTTCTGGGGCATACTGACCCTTTAATAATTGTTTGGGCAGTTAGGCCTCTCAACATTGTAACAATACATTATTTAAAATGGGGGTTCGAAACCTGGGGTGTTACATCCCCTTCCCCTTATTTTGGCACTGTCCTCAATGCATATACAAAATAGAGATAAAATCTAAAATTTATTCAAAAAGTTGCAGGTACTTTTCCCGCATGTCATCTTCATGCTCCTAGGTAGCATATTGAGGATCATATCAGGTCCACTGAACCTTTACCAATTCTATAACTCAACTCTGGAGCATTTTGAATTTTCTGTCCAATACCCACACTGGCTGAACCTGAAATTCTCCCTTTGTCTCTACCTAAATCATATGCCAATCAATAACATGGTTAGAATCATGTACATATTTCTTTAGTAAAGATACATGAAATACATTATGCACATTCATGGAAGCAGGCAATGAAATCATGTATGCAACTGGCCCTATTCTGTCCAATATTTCAAATGGACCACAGAATTTGGCTGCCATCTTTGTACAACTACCTAATTTCAAAGAGATTTTCTTGATATTCACTTTCAAAAGTACATGCTCCCCTACTTTAAATTCTCTAGCTGTCTTGTTCTTGTCTGCATAAACTTTCTGTCTATCCTGAGATGCCTTTAAATTTTGATTGATCTTAACCACCTGGTCTTCCATGTCCTTGAGAAACTTTGACCCAAGTACCACTATGTCTACTGGGTTTTCCCAACTCACTAGAGTATTGCATTTCCTACCATACAAGGCTTCAAATAGGCGCATTCTCAATGAAGCTTGATACCCATTGTTATATGAAAACTCAACCAAGTGTAAGTAATCTTCCCACTTTGATGGCTTATCCATCACATACATTCTCAACATGTCTTCAATTATTCGATTGACTCTCTCTATTTTCCCATCTATTTGGGGATGATATGTTGTGATAAAGTTTATATTTGTGCCAAATCATTTAAACAATACCCTCCAGAAATTGGAGGTAAACTTCATATCTCTGTCCAAGACAACTGTCCTAGGTATCCCATGCAACCTAGCAATTTTCTTCATGAAAAAATTTGCAATATTAGTTATTGTATGCATTGTCTTCACAGACATGAAATGAGCAGCCTTTGTTAATTTGTCAACCACCACCATGTTTGAATCATGTTTCTTATTCGTTCTGGGTAATCCTGTGATGAAATCCATGGTGATCACTTCCCATTTCTTCTATGGAATTGGCAATGGCTACAACAAACCCACAGGGTTCCTATGCTCATCCTTCACCTTATGACATTCCATACATCGAGCGATGTAATCAGCAACGCCCTTCTTCATTCCTGGCCAAAATAACTGGCTTCTTACTACTGCAATTGTTTTGTGGTAACCAGGATGTCCTGCATAAAGAACATCATGCATTTCCTTCAGTACCAAATTCCTCAGTTCTATGGAACTAGGAACATATATTCTATTCTTATGCATGAGTAATCCATCTTCCTTTATCTCATACTCCTTTATTTTATGTTGTACATTTCCTTGTTGTAATTTTTCTTTTACCTGTAGGTAATGTTGATTTGTAACAAGACCATCTAAAATTACGCTCTTCAAGTCTGACTGAAGGATACTAATAATAGTAGCATGCATGAGATTCACTCTCCTACTAAGTGCAATGACAACTTTATTCTCCTTTCCCTCGATATGCTTGATGTCGAAGTCATATTCACTTAAAAATTCCAGCCATCTTGTTTTCTTGACATTCAAGGTCGGTTGTTCAAAAAGATACTTCAGACCAATGTGGTCTGTCCATAATTCAAAATTCTTCCCCATGAGATAATGCCTCCACATCCTCAAGGCGTGAACAATGACAGAAAGTTCCAAGTCATGCATGGCATAGTTCCTCTCATGTTCCTTAATCTTTCTGGGCTCATATCCAATGACATGTCCATTTTTCATGAGGACTCCCCCAAGTCCTTCCTTACAAGCATCTGTACATACCACAAAAAATTTATTTGGGTCAGCAATATTTAACACAGGCACACTAATAAATAATTCCTTCAACAGATTAAAATTCTTTTCACACTTGAGTGTCCATTCAAATTTAGTTCCCTTCTTTTGTAAATAAGTGATGGGATGAGTAATCTTAGAGAGCCCTGCTATGAACCTTTGGTAGTAGCCAACTAATCCCATAAAATATCTGACGTCTGACACATTTCTGGGTGTTGGCCATCCTCTAATGGCTTCGATATTCTCTGGATCTACTGCTATGCCCTACTCTGAAATAATGTGTCCCAAGTAATGGATATTCTTTTGATAAAAAGAACACTTACTCAACTTGGCATACAAATGATGTTCTCTTAGTACTTGCAATACCTATATCAAGTGATCTTCATGCTCCTCTTCAGACTTAGAATAGATAAGTATGTCATTCACAAATACTATGACAAACTTGTCCAAATAGTTTCTGAATATGTCATTCAGTAAGCACATGAAGACAGCTGGTGCATTGGTCACTCCAAACGACACCACTACAAATTCATAATGCCCATACCTTATCCTAAAGGTTGTCTTATGAATGTCTTCTTCCTTGATTCTTACTTGATGGTATCATGCTCTCAGGTTAATATTTGAAAATATGTTTTCTCCTCTTAGTTGATCAAAGAGGTCATCAATTCGGGGTAGCAGATACTTGTTCTTTATAGTGTACTTGTTCAACTGTTGGAAGTCAATACACAACCTCAAGGTTCCATCCTTTTACAAAAAGTATTAGTGCTCCCCAAGGTGAAACACTTGGACGTATGTACCCTTTCTTCAACAATTATTCCAACTACATTTGTAATTCTTTTAAATCTGGTGTGCTCATTCTATAAAGTGTTTTCAAGACCGGGGAAGCTCCTGGAACTAAATCAATTGAGAAATCTATCTCCCTCCTTGGTGGCAATCCGGGTATTTCTTGGAATACATCTTCAAATTCCTGTAGCACCGAGAAATATTCAAGGCTTGGCCCCTTTGTATCAAATAGCTCCTCCACATGAGATGCATACATTTGACATCCTTTTCTAAAACATCTTTCCAGCTGTAACGCTCAAATATCCCTTATAGATATGGGTCTTGGAACTCCTTTCACAGTGCTCTGTTTTCCATCTCCATCAAGACATGTAAATGTCTTGTTATGACAATCTATGAAAACACAATGCTTGTCCAACCAATCCATCCCAATCAGAACATCATAAGACCCCAATGGTATGATATTTAGATCAGTACTAGTATTCACACCATTAAGACTTATGGAACAACCTCTGACCATATCATGGATTCTTCTTTCAGTTCAAGTGGATAACTGAACCAAACTTGATTTTCCAAGTTTACTTTTTTCCAAATGTAATTTATCCACTATCTTAGGATCAATGCAACAATGACTTGCTCCTGAATCAATCAAAATAGCAACAGGTTGATCTATGATCTTACCTTCCACCTTGATCATATTGGAATGGTACTCTGCTTTTCGATCATTTAAAGATGCATATATTCTTCCCATATATCTGACTGTTGTAGCCTCTTGGATGTTGTGCACGGTCTTCACTCTGTCCTTTCTGTGTGGGAAATCCTTGTACATGTGATCTTCCTTGCATCCCCAGCATTGGATTGGTGGTATTCCTCCTTTTCCCAAGGAATCTTCGTTCGTAGAATCCCCCTTAGCATACTGATCTTGATGATTACTATTAGGATCATTCTTATTGAAGGGAGGTTTGAATTCTTTCCTTCTTTGATCAGACTTCTCATTCTTCTTGTCCTTCCAATATTTTTGTACGGATTTTCTTCCCTGGCCTTGCTCATATAAGTATTTAGCCTTCCTGATAGCTTTAGTCAAGGTCTTGGGTTCATCATCATACTTGACATTTTCCTTATAAAAGGTTGGCAATCCACTTAGAAATCTCTGTATTTTTACTTTCTCATCACCAATGAACTTGACATACTTTAAAAATCCCAATAACTTCTTCTCATATTCTTCCATAGTCATGCTTCCCAACCCGAGTTCAAAGAATTCCTACATTTTCTTGTCATAGAAATGCTCTGAGAGGTGCTCCTTCTGGAAGTACTTCTTGAACTGCTTCCAAGTGATCCTACTTTCATTAACATGCTCCACTTGCTTCAGTTGGTCCCACCATATTGCATCTTTTCCGTGTAAGTGGTAGGTGGCAATCCTGGCTTCCAGGTTTGATGAATAGTTATGCAATTGAAAATATCTTCAGAGCCCAAGAAACCATGCTTCAACATCATCTTCCCTTTCTGTTTCACCCTCAAAGGAAGGTGGCTTGAGCTTCCTCAGCTCTCCTTGCAAACAATCTACCTCTTGTTTCCTTCTCTGGTGTCTGACAGGAGACACCTCTAGACTGTTTACGTGATCATCTGATGCATACAAATTTCTTCCTGATTAAGGAGGTGAGTGGTGTCCATGAGCTCTGCTAGCACTTCTGGAATAACCAACTCTTCCACAAGCATCTCTTCTTTCATGATACCTACCTTCTTTCTCTTGTATATAGTTTGATCCCTTCTTCATTTGCCTCTGCAACTGATTTAAGCTCTGAAAAACTCGAGCATTTATATGAATTTTCTCTCTCATCAGTCTCTCGTTGTCTTCTTTGTAGCTATGCACTTCCATATTCAATCTTCTTACCATTTCTATTAATGTTTCCTACTCTTATTTTCCCTTGCGTCCATTGGACTCTGTCTCTACATTACCAACTTTGTTGTTCTAGCCTTCAACCTTCTTTTCATGATTGGAGGCTACCTCACCTTATTCCATTTCCTCAATATGCATCTTGAGCTGACGTGCTTAAGCCTCTTAATTCTACAAAATGTGCAAGCGACCATTTTCTTCGAATTATGCATATGATAAACAAAATTGTCGAACCATGCTACATGCATCTTTATTGTTTTTATTCATGGAGATCATATCCCCATTCTCCGAAAATAGCAGTGGCTTGTTATTCCTGAGTTGGCACAAAATTTCACCCTGTGCAGGCTTTTCCTTCCAACCACCTCCCAGGTGACCATGAATAGAAACCACAGATAAATCCTTCCTTGGCAGTTTTCTATCTCGAGGACAACCAATTCTTCCCTTAGCCCTCATTTGCCTCCTCCCGAACCGCTTTTACCCGGAGTTCATGATATGTCGACGAGTGTCCTCCCATAGATCAACGACTGTAAATTTCTCCGACTCTTCGGGCTTCGAAAGTTTCAAACTTCCCTCCTGCCCTTTCTCCTAGAGTTCTTTCACCCGAAGTCAATGATCCTTCGATGCGTGTCTTTTGGAATCGATGGTCGATATATACTCCTGCCTTTGGGCCTTCGGGAGTTTTCGAACCAACGCAACTTGTCACATATTTCCCTTCTGGAGTTCCCAGTCTTCCGGACTGCATGATATGTCGCCATGTGGTGAAATGTTGGAATTGGACACGTGGCCCAATCAAGTGGGTGAGACGTGTCACATTCTAATCCACTTTTCAATATTCCAAAAGCTCAAATATTGCTGACACATAACACACATCCCATGTGTCCACGTCATCCTAGGTGACGTCCCCAAGCCATGTCACTTCGAGGATTCTAGGGTCCACATCACCTCTAGGTGATGTCATCATGCCCCATCACTTCAAATCTTCGGACTTCGGGGCTTCAGAAGTTTTCAAACTAGCACATATCCAATTCTCCCGAACTTGGAATTCCTGAACTGGCCAATCTGTCTCCATGTGTCCTCCTGGATCAGATGACCAAGATTCACTTTGGGTCTTCACCTGGATTTCACGGCTCTGTTCCACGTGTCCTCCTCAATATGATGACTATGTTTTACTTCGGGGCTCTAGACTTCGGAGATATCAAACTTCAACCTTTTTCCTTGAAAACATTTTTATCTTGGGCTCGCGATATATTGACAAGTGTCTCCCAAGGATCGATGACTATGATTCCTTTGGGACTTTAGACTCTAGAAATCTCAAACTTTGAACTTATCTGGCCACACTGGATTTTATCCGAAGCCATGGAACTAGTGACGTGTGGCTCTTGACAGAGAAATGGCTGAGATCGTCTCGAATAATCGGACGATCGAGGATTTCTTCAGCTCTCTGGATCTCCGAGCTTCGGGAGTCTCAAAGCTCAACTAAAAACCTCTCAAACAAATTCCTCCAGAGTTACTAATCTGCTACCATGTAACCTCTTGGCGATCAACAGTCAGGATCCACTTCGAACGATCCGTCAGTTGACATTTACTTCAGGTCTCTGACTCTCTGGGCTTCGGGAGTTTCGACTCTCAACTTTTCCTCTCTCTCTCTTTCCCGGAGTTCTTTCACCCAGAGCACATGATCTGTTGATGCATATCCTCGTATGGATCGACAGTCCCTAACTACTTCGACTATTTAGAGTTTTGATGTTCGAGCCCTAATATGTCACATCACTGCATGCCTTTCAAATTTGCAGGGGCATGCATCAGCGGTTTGGAGTAACTCTCTTTTGGCCCTGCAATTCTGATGATGTTGAAATGTAATTCCTCAGAGAAACCATGGTTTTGATTGCGGGACTGCCTTGGGAAATTATCTCTCGTGCAACTCTGTTCCCCGCAATGCATGTTGGTCGTTGATCTTTCTCTCCAATGGTATTTGATGGGCATGACCTTATCCGTTGCTTTCTTTTCATCAGATGATCCTTGTTCACCTGTCCTCTGATCCAATGATCCTGGATATCTCCTGATCCTATAGTGGTGATCACTGCTAAATTCAAGAGGGATGGTCACGATCATTCAAACCCTTACAGAGGATCTATGATGTTTTGTCTCCTGCGTAGCTTCTGCAATGCCATTCTTCCTGAGCTTTTCAATTTCATGATCAGAGTTTGATCTTGACCATGAGGCTCTGACCAACAGACCCATCCCATACCATCCCAATGTTTCAACCAGAAGATCTGATACCAAATTGTAACATACCCAACAACTTATAGTCCGGGGGAAAGCTACCTGCAAGCCCACCCTCATACTTCTTTCTCATGATGATACCTTCTTTATATATTAAGGATGTATAAGATAATATATTTAACGACATGAGCAACAATATCTAGCAAGCATGCATAATCTAAAGATGATATTAAATGATAATCAAATATACACAACGAAAATACATTCATACACAGATAATAATATCACGATAGAGAGGACTTATCTTTATGAAAGATGAAACCAACTAGTTGCATACCAAGGACGTTCCACCCAACCATAAACACCATCGCTCCAAATATCAACAACAGTGTCACCCCCGAGCTAAGGCTATGAATCCACCAGGATGGTTCCAGAGTGTAATTGGGTTCCCAAACCAGTCATCTCTCGATATCTCACAGGTTTCTAGACACCCACAAAAATCCAAGTACCCAACTCTCTTCTACCCAGCCTGTACTACCCCAAGAGACCGAACCTTCACCCTTCTCTACCATGAAGTCCCTCAGGAAGTCCTTCTCCTTTATTTTTAGGGCCTCCAGCACAGTTGGTCCAGAATCGCAATGTTGGGACTCTCAGGACTCACAGTTGTGAGCAAAACAGGGCGCAGGCCAATGCATTTCAGACATGCAGGCCCCAGGTCACGGCTGGATCACACCAGCAACCACTACAACCAACTATCACGTGGCTAAATTCTTCAACATCTCCATTTCCTTTGCCAAGACAAGACGTGGGTGAGGATGGTCGATGAATGGGTCAAGGGGTGCATGGGAGTGCGTGAGGAAAAATGAGTGAGTGAACAAGAAAAAAACGAACAAGTCATTATTTGAACCCCCCCATCAGACTAGAGGTAGGTTTAAGTAACCCCGTGGGGAAACAAGAACCTCTTGGCCTTCCTCAATAAGCTCACGTAATCGATTCCCTCCCTTAGAAAAAAAGGGTAATAAAAAATAGGAAATAAACACTTAGTCCCTCAAGCTCCCTCTCTTGTGGAATCATAGCCCCCTATAACTCTAGTCCTTGTCCGTCTAGTAGCCAAAGATGTTTTTATTATTAATAATGATTAAACCTCTACATTTCTAGGGCATAATGGCCATTTAATAATTGTTTGGGCACTCTTGCCTCTCATCATTGTAACAATACATTATTTAAAATGGGGATTCAAAACCTGGGGTGTTACATGTTTCTGTGTTTTGTTCAGCCCTTTGTTTAAGGTCTTTTTCCCAGAGTTTGTAATTTTTATTGTGACTTTGTTTGGGTTGAGGATTTGGTTCTTATCACTTCTTTTTTTGTCTTGTTTGAGCTTGCAACCTTTTCCAAATTGCGAGATTGATTCGCCCTATTTTTCTTGGTTTGGTTTGAGTCTTGCAAAGTTTCTAGTTATCTGACTAATTGAAAAGGTTTGCAAATGTTTGTTGGTCTTAAGTTACTTTTTAAATCTTTCCTCTTTGAACGATTTGAGACTTTATGCTTACCACAACCTATATTATATTGCTCTTTCTTGCTTCTTATTTTGTCAAGACATTTGAGTGACTTCTCTTTTTCATCAACGAGTTCTTGATTGAATGGGTTATTCCCTACTTGTTTTCTTTCAGTTCTCATCACTTTGAGTGCACTTTGTTTGATTGTTTTTTTCCTCATAGTTCTTTGTATCAAACTTAGATCTCTTTCATCTAAAAGTTAAGAGGAGAAAAAATTTCATATCTCCTTGCATAGTTAATCAAACAAAGAAATTTTGCATTCATTAGGAAGTTTGCTTTGGTTTATTTTTGAAAAATGAGCTAGTTTTGTATGTGCATTTCAGTTTTTGAAAACATTTGCTTGGTATTTTGGCATCACATTTATCCCATATATTGAAATTTTCATTTTTTTGAGTGCTTTCTTGTGTTAAGAAGAATAGAACTCTTCTCCTTCCCATACATAGAATTCATCGAAAGAAAGAACTGCATAGCATTCTTTTGCAGTTTTTTGGAGTTCAGTCTCTTACACATCATTAGTTTCATCTCCATGAACCCTTTGATTTAAAAGACATTAAAATCAAACACATTCTAATAAAATCAACTCAAATATTTTTGTTTTTAGCACACCAGCAATAGTTTAGGATTAGGGTCTTTGGACTAGGTGAAGTGAGTAAATTGGCCAAGACTACTAAAGAGACTGTAGAACAATAAAGAGCATATAAATCCAACTTTTGTATAATTATAGTTGGGATCCCCCTTCATACAGGGGATAAACACAAGGTCTCATGCGAGAGAGAAACAAAGATTACCCCTCCAAAGCTTAACCAATCATAGTGGAAAGATCATATATTGCGGTTTGTTCTTAAGAAACCACTGGTTTCATTTGGTCTTGGTGCTTCGTGAACTCCAAATCTGTTCAGTGTCCTATGGAGTCCTACTAGTCCACTTGTCTTCAGTTCTCTTGAATAGCTTAGGAATTTGATATCCTTCCCTTACGTTCAGTTTCGATTATCGACTGTACCCCCTAGAGGTTGACTGCGAGTTGGTAACCTTACTGGCATTTCCTAGGTACCTATAGAGGTGAATGTGGGGGGATTCACATGGTACCTGGGGTAGACATCGTATCAAACTATCAGTACCCTTAGAGGGTGATCCCGTGAAAGTGAGGGTTTGTTGCACCGAGAAGGGTTGTTATGTGAAGTTCGGGGTAACTACTTCTCACTTCTTCATTAGCGGATTGATATCCCATTTTCGGAAGATCCTTAAATCTATTATTGCTTGGTTGATTTATTTTATTTTTCATAGTAGTTTGTTTCTTCATTTTGCATAGTCGGTCTTAGGATCAGAATTTTCACAGCATACATGGTATGGAACCTAACACTCATGAAACACAACATAATATTTCTTACGAAGCAGTGATCACAGATGACACTTATTAAACTTGGAGCGTTTCTCTTGGAAGTGGCCATCACGTTGAATAACTGGTCCCAACATTCGTAGAAATATTGGCATCTTTTGTAAAACCTTTGTTTAGTGATCCAATAGTCCAACCACTCTTTGATACACCATCCATGAGATATGTTGATTCCTTTTCTTCTTACTATTTACTGCCCAATTCCACCATTATGCCATCCTTTGGCATGAACCCACTGATTATTGGTTTTCCTAAAGGACTTGGGAATTCATCTTTTTCCACAACTCTTGTAGTTGATATTGTTGGTGCTTATTATTTATTAGAAGCATGAGTTACCTAGGTAACCCTGACTCAACCACTTGTGCATTCATCTCCTCTTGCACATGAGTCAGGTAATATTCCTGCTTCATTTTTTCCACACATGCACATGCCAAGTGATTTACTTGGTCGTCCCATAGGTCAAACGACCAACAATTAAGATATTCAAACAACCATGGTTACACAAGCTACTCAAACTCCATCTCACACATCACAAATTAGTAATCCATACATTGGAGGTCAATCCTCAATGGGATTCCAACCTTAAACTAGGGATAAACCTTCAGTTTCACAAAAAAAAATCACTGGGGGGAAACCTACATGGTTGCAACATCAACCAACATGAGAAAAAACCACCCCTGCAAGTCCTTCTGTTTCTACTACCATTATTTTATATCCTATAAATTCATATCTTGGAGTTGCAAACCATTTCTAGACTCAAACCTATATGACGGGCGTTCCCTCGTAAGGAAATATTACCTATCAATCCGTAAAACCCACAATTCAAATGCAACAGTCCCTTCCACCACCATACATAGTTGACCAACAGGTCAGCCACAATATGTAGGAACTCCATTTGTTCAATCATAATACATGGGTGGAAAAACATGACAACCACCTTACATAGGTGGACAACCCGGACAACCACCATATATGGGAGGGCCATCTAGTTTTGTCACCTCGCCACAACCTGGATATAGTCCTACTGGTGTTCCTATGAAATATGGTTATCACCAGTATCAACAATCTAACCGACAACTACCATTCTTGGCTATCTTAGATCTTCCATATATGTCACATTTAACAAACGATCCCATCATTCATGCCCCATTTTGACCCACCATCCCTACCAAATTAGCATCCGACATTCTGAAATTCCACGAAAAACCTGGGGAAGATCCTAACAATCATGTTATGACTTTCCACTTATGGTTTTCTTCCAACTCTTTGATGGACGATTCCATTCGTCTTAGACTTTTTCAGAGAACACTTATAGGTGCGACATCAAAGTGGTACATTGAATTGCCGCATAATTGTTTTGTTGACTTTAACTCTCTTTCGATGGCTTTCCTGATGCATTTTCAGTTTCCTATATGGTACGAGACCGATACATAAATTTTGACCTCTCTCTGAAAATCCTCTTCTACCCACATCTTTGATCATATTCATGAGTGGAGATGACGGAGATGGTTGATTAAAGCTCCAATTCCAGACCAAATCCTTGCATATTGGTTTACAAAGTCGCTCTAGCCTCCCATCACCCGCGATGTTTCTATGGGAAACGTAGTTACTGAGGAGCAGGCTATCATCCATGTGCAGTATTTGGACTTGTTTTACACCTAGTCTGGCCCACTTTGTGATCTAATGCACCTCTTCCATTGACTAATTCATCAAAACCTGCTCCAGAATCTAGTTTTGTTCCAAACACCACAACTAATTCCTCTCCTATTCAAACCTCTGAGGTGAATGTGGTCCAATCGACTTCATATCAACAACTAGGAGGTAAGAATAAAAACAAGGGAAAATCCAAAAAACATTCTAACGAGTAGGATTATCCTAAGTCTAACGAGCAGGATAATCCTAAGAAACCTAAATCTCCTTCTATGATTTGTGAGGAAGTCCACTACATGAAAGATTTCCCTCATTGTGAGGTTGTCTATAGATATATAAAGGGTACCTACCAACCGGTTCAACGACAACACTTGGTTGCACAAAACCATGTTCCTCCATAAGAAGGAGACCTGGGTCATTCCCACCATGGGGATGCTTCCACAAGTGCCTCTGAGGTTTACATGTTTAAAATGGTTAATGTCACAACTCGTGAAAATACCTATGACACCCCTCCATGTGATCAAACTAAAGGGAAGGTTGTCGAGCAACCTTCTAACTATACTCCTCCTTCATCTTACAATCCTCTTCATATTGAGAAGTTGATTTCTGATGCAGCATTGGGACCGCCCAAAAGTGTAATTCAAAAAGTGACATTTAATCCAAATGCCCACATTGTCCAAAACTACAACATCATTGAATATTTGGCACAAGAGCCTTTTTCTATGTCTACCCTTGAAGCTATACAACACTATCCCAGTCAATGTAGAACCCTGGTGTCAACCATTGGAGCCATGGATCCTGAAGAGTCGAACCTGATTACGTTTAACCTAGATTATTCTAAGGAGAGAGTCTCTCACCACTTAGAATTCCAAATTCAATTTTTGGTTGGTGGGAGGAACATCCATCTTATTGTTTTGGATGAGGGAGCCTCGAATTGTGTTATGTATTTTCCTTCTTGTAAATACCTTGGTTCTTCTACACTTATTCAATCCCCAACCACCCTAAAAGAGTTTGAGGGACATGGTTTCCAACCTCACAGACTCTTGAAATATTTATTTTTGACTTTGAAGGGTAAGATTGTTTCGGTTGATATCGAAGTAGTCGACGCACCCCTGGCTTATAATTTGTTACTTGGTCATATTTGGTTCTATGCAATGATTGTCCTCGCATCTTCAGTGTTTCATATCTTACGATTTCCCCATCAAGGAAATATTATCACCGTTGACCAACTTGAGTATACAAATCCATATCTCAACACTGTCGTAGAAAATGATGTCCCTTTTCTAGGACAAAATAATTTCCAGAGTGTAGGTGTAGGTCTTCTCAAGGATTCCTCTATCATGGGGGTTTTTCCTTTACCTGTGCCTCCCAGCGTGCAGGTTTCCACCTTAAACATGACTTTGACTCAGGCATGACAATCCTTCAAGTCATCTCTTCCATTGGTAGTACCTGGTCTCAACAAGCATAGTTCATTGTCTCTATCAAGCTTGTTAAAAAATTAAACATACCCCCCTCCTTTATGATCAATTCTCACTCTGGATTGAGTACTTGAACGTTCTTTTCCTCTGCCTAGTGAAATTTTTTCCATTAGTAACTAGAAAACTAAACGAGGAAAGAAGAGGAGTCCCCGGAGGAAATGAAGCTTGGGGGGAAGTTCTTCAGCCTATGGACATCATACTAGAGAAAAACCACCAAATTCTGCCAAAGAAGATGGGGGAAAAATACCTCTAGAGAGACACACTTCTAGGAGTGATCCTCGTTCAAAGTTCATTCCCATCATAACGCAGTAGTCTTTTTCTATAATGAGTTTAGTTTTTGTTCTTTCTTGTGCTCATAAATAAATGAGAATAAGTTACTGAGCTTAGTCTTTGTTCTTTCTCGTTCTCATGAATACGTGAGAATGTGACCGAGTATACTTTTATCACTTTTTTGGATTCATAAAGGTTATACAAAAAAGGAACCCCCTGGAGTCTCCTTTAATCTCTTATTGGATTCTCTAAACATGAAAAGATTGCCAATTGATCTTGCTTCCTTTCACACTCACTAAAATGTTTGAAAGGGCATCTTTCGGGTGATAGTTTATCTCTTTTTCTTCCCCATGAGATTAATCAAGAAAAAAAAAACACTCTAATCAAGCATGATTAGAAGAGTTCTCCATCTTATCATTTATAATTTTTCGAACCTCGGAGATTAAACATCTTGAAAAATGACAACCCTAGAGTTTCCTTTAATTTCTTTTTAGACTCTTTAAACATCAAAAACCATTGAGTTTTCCTTTTCCGGACTCGCTAAAATACACATTGAAGGACCCATATGGGAACGAACCCTTACTTCTTCCAGTTCGTCAAATAAAGAAAGAGTAACTTACCGAAGGTGAGTTATATAGAGCATGTGTTACCCTCCTCGATCTCGTTAAATGAAAAAGAGATACTCATCTATCTAGGTGGGGGAAAATTTGAAGGAAGTGGGTCAATTTTTTGAGAATCTTTTATGGCAGCTTTTGTCACCGTTGAACATGGCACATGTTTGTGTCTCGCCTTACCGTTGGGTAATCTTCTTGTATCTGAGTCATATAGATTCCACATGTCTCCATACTTTTTCGTCTAGTCGAAGAGTGATCTTATTGTCGTCACATTACATTCTTAGTACTCGTCGAGTGAATTCTTCCAAGTCAGTTGTCATGTCTTGTCATGTTCAAGGGAAGTTTTACTTCAAACCATCCATATGTAGTATTTCCATTTTCCATTTCTTGTGTCAGTCCATACTCATTTGATTCACCATATTACATGACTTTCCTGTGTCAGTTTCATGTCAATGATGGGGGATACATCAACGCCCTCCTTCAATGATTCTTTTCTTGTTGACTTCAACACATAATCTGGGAATTAGACTTAGAAACTAGTTAGTACCTTGGGACCTGCATGCCTCAATGGAAAGCCTCCTCACTTCCGAAAATGGGTTTACATCATTGAACTCTAATCAGATGATTTCACGAATGTTCGACCTCAACTCATTATTCAGATTCGCTAGAATCTACTAGGGTACCTTGGGAGTCATTGACATCATTGATTATTTCCATTGCACTTGTTAATGGTTTACCTCAATTATCTGTAATCAAGTGGTTTCTACCATGTTCGACATCAAATCATCTATTCACATGGTTATATGCGTACCACATTGGGATTGGGACGAAGACCCTAGGTTAAGCGTTCACTTTGTTATATGATTTTCCCAGGATGTGAAGGAGATCATTTGAGCATGTTGATATATATATTGTCACATAGATCCACATTGTATTGGTTTCTGGCTATGTTTTATCATCTCGTAGATCCACTATGTATTTTTCATGGCTACGATCGATTCATGTCATGGAGGTATGGATCCACATTGTATCTTTGGTGGCCATATCCTTAGTCAATATTTTTCATAGATCCGAAGTGTATTGGTCGGTGGCCATGCTTTGAGTCATCTTGTATTATAAACATAGGTATGCCTGCCTCAACAATGGAACATATATTAATATTGTTTGATGGTTGTTTTCAGCTTCTTCTAGGTTCTCCAACTCCATGCTCTTGCATTGAAGAATTTTAAAGTGTTTCGGCCATCAGTTTTTCTTTTGACCTCACACTTTAGGGGGAAATATGTTACAAAACAGAATTCCACACTTAATTAACTCACCCTAAGTGTCACAAGTGTCATGAAAGTTTCACATGCACTGACACCATGAAAGAACATTTGTCACAATCCCTAGTCAATGTGAAGGAGAAATATATTATATGAGGATCAAAATACTATGTGCACATGAATGATTTATTAATATTCATAAAATGTAAATTAATTTAGTGTGAGAATCCACCTCGCAATTGGTTTCTTATTTTCAAGGAAAGTTTGAGAGTCTCATCGATGGTTGAGATATTTTCTCAAACCAAAATCCTATTTTGGTGGATCTTGTGAGATATTTCCTCCTTAAAATCCTTGAGAGATATTTTCTCCCTAAAATATTTGAGAGATATTTTCTCCCTAAAAATCTTGGAGATCCCTTTTTAGTGGATCTTATGAGTGATCTTCTCCATGGTGGTTAAGCCTCCAAATACTATATAATGAGGGATTTCCATGGAGAAAGGAGGAATCTTTTGGATATAAAAATTATGATCATGGGATCATCATGCAAGTGATGGACGAGGACGAATTGGAGAAGCTGCTGCAACATCATCCATGATTGTAAGTATCTCTTTAAAGTTCTCATCAATATACTTGACCTATTCCCTTCAAGCTTCTGTATTCTTGCATGTGCTTGTCGATCTTGGTAGATGAATTTATTTAATCCAATCTCGTAGAGTAGGAGTTTTGTGTCTCGCTTTGTTCTCCATTGTATTGCTTGTATCAAATTGTGTTGAAGAGTTTGGATATAAAGCTCAGATTGAGATTAGCGAGGAAGAACTATGGAATAAGGTGCATCATACTTTCTTCCATATCTTTCTATTTCGGATTAGTTAAAATGAATTCAAAGGGATGTTGGTGTCCATTTGTGTTTTTTTGTCTTGTGATTAGGGGTCTAGAATGCAAGGGAGAATTTGCATGTCCGGAGGGGAATTATTCCATGCAAAATGACCCATAAAGTGTGAATTCAGAAGAAAAGTTGATGGTTGAATCTCTTTACAAAAATATTTATGTGGAGGTGTTGGAATAGGATATCCAGGTGGAATATGCAAGAAAACATTAAACAATATATTTGTATCATCCCCAAGGTAGGCATAATCCTACTCAGAATAAATTGATTCAAAGCATGGTGAGTGACCTATACACTACAGATCCATGAAATCACTGACTAAGGATCTAGAAACCAAAGATAAAATGTGGATCCACACCTTCCATGATGTGATTAGGTCCTAGCAATGAAAGAATACGCAGTGGAGATACAATATTACAAAAACATATCCATGGACCAATACAAAGTGGATATATGTGACAACATATACATCAGTGATATTTCTAGCATGATGGCCATACTGGAATATTTTTAAGAACTCAAATAATATCCATCGCAATGTGGATGAGGAACGTAACGAAAGTGTGTTCCCAAGGTCTTCGTCCCGATCCCAAAATAGTATGATTCTAGCCACCTGAATAGATGTGTTGATGTTGAACATGCTAGAAACCACTTAATTACTAGTCATTGATGAATACCATTAACAACTGTGAGGGAAATAACCAATGATAATAATGACTCCCAAGGTACCTGTTGAGCACTCAACAGACCCTAAAAATCCTTATCAAATTTTGTCACTTTTTGGGTACTACTTATTTCTTCATTTGTCTAATTTGATTTCATTCTTGGCAAATGGTTTATATTTGTTTGTTTTCATGTCTCTTATCACCTAGTATGGTTTGTTTGAACTTTTGAAACCTCATGTCTAAAGGACCTTAACACTCGAATTAAGAAGCGACAACTAAACATTGCACCTAACACACTCATATTCGCTGTCGGAAATAATTCAAGTGAGTAAAGGAACCACACACAAACAAATAGTTGTCAAGTGTTAATCCTCATCGGCATTGGTAGAAGGTGGTTTTGGCTTACATAAGTTGTTTTCATAAAGGTTCGAGATATATCCTATCCCCTTCGGCATCGGGAAAATACGAGAAAGACAGACGTTAAAAAAGGATGTAAAGATATTGATGATACTTGATGCTCAATGTGCCTTATCGGGATCGGGGAAAATATATAAAGATCACAACAACCATTTCAACTGTGATAAATTTATCTATGATCACTAATCCCCTATGCGTTTTTGGCATCGATAATTTTTCGAGGGAGTCAATTTGAGAGCACTTGGGTAGGTTTATTTCCGATCACCGATCCTTGACACTTTTTGGCGTTGACAAGCTAGGTTTGGGTTTTAGAAACGTATGGATTAAATAAATTCCTGACTCTAACTGACATGAGAGAATGAAGCCACTAGTCTCGAATGCCACATGTCTTTACCACGTAAGAGGATCATACGGTCTAGTTTAATACCGAGTCATTTTTGGTTCCCTAGGTCGTAGTCATGCCGCCTAGTCAGCTTCGCCACATCATCTCTATATGGAAATATCTATTTGCATCGAAGCTTTTGCAGGAGGATAGCAACGAAAATTTTCATAGCACAATCCCGATCCCCAATCCACCAGTTGAAAGAGTAGCATGATGGGACGTTTGAAGTGTTAGATACGACCGGATTTTGGACATTTAAGGAATTAGTTAATGCCCAATCTCGCATTAGTTTCTACCTCGTGCACCGATTAGACAAAAACATTTTGAAATCGCCGATAAAACACATTACCACACGTGTTTTCATCGTCAACCCATGATGAATTTAAGTTTAAACATCTTTGAAGATCTGGCGACAGATTTGATGAAATTACACTCATAACCCGAATTGAATGGTTGATGTGACAAGGTAAGTTCATCCCTATTTAAATCTCTAGAACGATTTTGAAAAAATTCATTCTGCACATAATTTTAATTCCAGAGCATCTGAAGGAGCAAAGAGAGCGTTAAAAGACTGCATTGACTCTTTGATTATCTAAATCAGGTTTAACAAGATTCAAAGGTATGTATCCAATTATGTCAATTCGTTGGTTATAATTTATATATGCGCACCTAATTTTCTTGCACAATCTCTAAACTATGGTATAGTTGTAGGTAAGATGTCATCGAGAAATCCAACCACCAGACTCTCACCTAGAGCACCAAAGTTGAAAGAAGCTGAGATAGACAAAGGTTCTTCTCTAGGGATTGCGAAGTAGTTGGAGTACGCTCCTAGGGTGGAGCCTGACATCAAAACAACAACGAAGAAATATTTTTTCCAGCCTCCATCCTTTTGTGATATAGAGGAAATCACCAGATCCAAGGTAGAGCTCCCATATTGGGGGGATCTCTTCAATAGAATTAGCTAAGAAGAATACCTAGAGTATATCCCACACAGTGACCTAGATGTAAGGATGCTCGATGACCAGGTGTTCCCCAACATCTGACGATTATATTTACACATGGTGGCAAGGAGAACCCCTGTTTTCCCCTGCATAGAGGTTCTGAAAAGGCTCATCGACCATATAGATGGTCATAATTGCTTGATCAATTATGAGAATGGTGGATGCATCAAATTTTTCCTCCCGACGGAAGTCCAGAAATACTACAAGCTCAAGGACCCAAGGGAGTGGGTCAACACGGACTTCATGGTGAAGTTCTATGAATTCCATGAAATCGTTCGGTTGATGGCTTCATGGTGGAGGGAAGACAAGAATTTCACTAATCGAAGCAATGGATGGTACAAAAAAATCAACCTAAGGGATCCATACATCTATTTGATGGCTCTCATTTGTCAGCTATATGGAGAATAGGATTGCTCCAAGTTTTTAGAAGCATGGATGCCTTTGGCTTACATAGTGGTCATCATCGAGAGAAAATTAAAATAGGTAACTATAATCTCAAAACAATTGAGCAACTGTATACAATAGGATCAATCGTTGAAGGAAGGAGAGACACCAACTTTCTACATGGCCTCGTACCTGATCGATGTCATGTGCGCCATGAGGAACATCTTCGTTGGCATGAATTTAAGATGACATGTTGCAGAGCTCTCAGTTCACGTCTACTTTAGAATACTGTGGGAAAATAGGTACAAGAAATCTTACGCACTCATCTATGATGAATTCATCACCTGCATTCATTTTATTATTTTTAAGAAGGAATGTGCAAGACTATCGATGAAAGCCAAGAAAATGATAGACAAGGTAGGCCATTGGTACTTGGATGAGCTCTCAACCTACATCAAGGTGTTTGGGGCCACCAGATTACTACATCTCCTACCCACTCATGTCCCAGAATAGCTCGTTGTGGGAGAAATCTATTATCAGACCATCCTCTAGGGATATAATGCCACATTGTTCAAAGACAAGAAATATGGTTTCATACCCTACGGTTTCCATGTGGGGTTCTATCTGGTAAAGGATATTGCTCAATCCAAGCAATAAGGGTTGAGCAAACTTGAATTCAGGTTCCTGACAGGCTGATTCTGCAAGCACGACCCTAAAGGCCTGGTCCTCCAACATGATTCACAAGTGTCATCCTATTGGCCATACACCCATGATAAGTTTGAGGATGAAATATTCATAGAGTGCACCCAGGATTGGGACGAGGTGGTGCAGAGGATGGCGAACCCAAACATGACTAGGTTGAAGGCCATCAACATGAATGAATAGGTGGAAACAATAGAGAAGTCATCTCAAGAGGACCTCAAAGCCAGGGAAGAAATCAGAGCAGTAGAGACAACAGAGGCACAAAGAAGGGGATTTATCTTGATGGGAGAGGTATAGAGAGTCATTGATCAGTTGTAGAACGACCCAGATCTAGTAGAGATGATGAGGGTTCCCCATAAAAACCCAATCAGAAGCAGAGGAGAGCCAAGAAGCTCACAACCAATACAACTTTAAGGAATCATCGGGCCATAAAATCCTAAAATTCCACCACCACAGATCAGATCACCATGGGGAATTTCAACTCATCCTGAGATATAAAGGACACCAGGTAGGACTAGTGTACCAAACCCCTTGCATGATTTAATAACTATCTATGATGATGAGGAGAGTTTGGAGGTTTCCCTGGTGACTCCGATGCATATTACAGAGGAAATGGAACCCCATAAAGAAACTTCCCTAACACTCAATGCTCCAATTCAAATCCTTCCTCGGAGAGACTAGGAGGTTGAAAGTGTCTTAAACACTGAGCTACTCGATACACTGGGAACCCTAATGGACAACTCGAGGGATGACCTAGGATTGGGTGAACAAGAAGGATAAATTCCACAACAGGAAATCAACATCTCAATAGTCGATTACCAAGTGAGTACCGAACCTGCTCCTAATTCCTCAGTTTTGACAGGTACCTTACAACCCGATGAGAAACAACGAGAGGTCGAACCATTGGGACATACATAAGAGGTTCATGAACCCAGTCTTGAATAGATATACACTGTCAGGAGCATGGGGAACACTCTTACTTGGGGGGAACAAAAAAATATCGAACCCGTTGATGAGCTCATTGATATACAAGAAATATCCTATGACCAAAAGAGGAAATCCATCGTGAATAGAACCACCAAGGAAAGGAGGCTTACTTTGGAAAGTTCCATCCTCATCACCACAGAGGAGAAATTGATCAACAAAGAACATGCCAAGACGTCTGAACTTATCGACGTAGGGATGGAAATCACAGATACCACCTTGGATAGAGAAAGGAAAGATGAAGAGGAGTTGGAGCATCTGGGCCATTTGGCTAAATACTATGAGGACTCCATAGAGTCCAAGGTATTTTTGAGAAGCGAATTCCAACATGCCTACTGCAAAATTCACAAGCGAATGACACCTTTTTACTACATGGATAGTTGACTTCCAAGAAGACACTCTTATGGTGATAACGATGTGAAAATACATTTAACAATGGTATGATAAGGCCCACCAAGAGGAGGAAATAATTGATTACATCAACGTGGTTCAAAAGGGCCGAGATGCCGAAGAGCACGACATTCGGGTGCTGAGGGACAATAGTATCGATCGTATAAGAAAGTCGACTGGATACTGGATGAAGATGGCCCAATAAACTCAGCGAGAAATTCAAGAGAAATGGGTCGATTGCGAAAGAAGTTGGATCAAGATCAATTGGGGGACATTGAGCTCCCAGAAATCGGCTCACCCGAGGACTTTGTTGAATTGCATGACATAGTCAAACAAGACTCATTGTGGATTGCATAGATAGAAAATGTGGCAAACATGGTGCTAGGTCAAGTACATCAGTTCATGGAGCACCCAATCAAGGCTCAGGTAGTTCTATAGTAGTTATGTGTTAAAGTAGTCAAGTATCGGGCACAAGCAATAGAAATGAAGGATATCCTCTAAGCCCCAATGAACCAACACATATTCCTTGATGCCAACACATGCAAGGAACTCTTCTTCAAATGGTTACAGTATGAGAAGAGACATCCACTTAAGTGACACCATTTGATGACTCTTAGAAGACAGAGAGATGAAATTTCCATGTGGCGATGTTTTGTTTTACTTAGCTTCACTTTGGATTGTTATTTTTAGTTAATAATTTGTTATAAATAAGGGCATTGACCTTTTAGAAAGGGTCGATGGTTTTGGCAAAGACCCTCATTTTTTGATTTGTAAAGAACTATTTTGGAACTACCTTAATTGAGAATTCTTGTTTAGGACTAGAGATAATTTTTTGTTTTACATCAAAGGCGTGTGTGATTGGATCTAAGGAGGAAGTACTTTCAACTTTGTCTCATGAATGGATGTTGTAATGAGTAAGAGTTTCTGAATCTATTGATAAGTTATCTAATTCAATATGTTTATAATTCTTGTCTCTAATTATGGAAAACAAATCGTTGTGTTAATGTGTTATTAGTGATTAGAGATAAGGAAACTATTCTTCTTTCCATCATTTTATTTCATGTATGTTTTGTTACAATTATTGTATCTCACTCAATAATTTAAATACCATCAAGTTGATTTATTAGTACTAGACTTGTCGTAGGTGTGATAATCTTTGTCTGCATGCTTGAGCACGATGTTTATCCTGAGTTCATCCTCCTTTAGTAGTTAAGTTTCCCCCCTTGTTATCAAGTTAGTTTATACCAACACCTTTCCTTTTATCAGACCCATGTAATAAGAGAAAATACAAAAAGAGAACGATCAAACTGAAGGAGGAGTTTTCACAAGAATATCTTGTAAATTACTACGTAAATCCCATCGATTAATTGGTTGGATCACAAGATCTAGAGAACCATTCCACTACTAAACGCTACAGAGTCTAATTGACCCTCAGTGGCAGGTTTGGTTCCTGATATTTAGTTAAAGTGATTTAGGACCCCTCAACAGTACCCTAGTACATTCCAGCGAATGTGAAAAAATGAGTTGAAGTCAAACATCTGTGGAATCATTCGATCATAGACCAATGATGTAAACCTATTGTCTAAAGATAAGAGACTTTCCATTGAGGCATGCAAGTTCCAAGGTACTAACTGGTTTCTACGTGTAGTTCCTGGATAATGTGTTGAAGTTGACAGGAACAGACTTGCCAAATGAGTTCCATCATGTGTCCCCCATCATCGACATGAAACTGGCACATAAAATATATTTAAGATAATAAATCAAATGAGCATGAACTAACATTAGGATGAAGGTTGGTAATACTGTAGAGGGGTTCATTTGGGATGAAAATTCCCTTGAAAATTGTGAGGCACGACATATGACTTAGCAGCATTAACTCGACTAAGAGATAGACCAAATCATAGTGAAATGATAACAAAGGAACTCTTAGGGTGAGCCGAAGGAGTATAATGACTCATAGGATTGGTATGACTCAAAGATAAACAGATTACACAACTGTAATAAAAGATGCAAATAGGTGCCATGTTCAAGGGAGACAACAAACAAATTCCATAATGGTTTCCAAAAATGGACCCACTTCCCTCAAATTTTCCCCCCTACCATGAATGGTGGGTACCTCTTTGTTTTTTAATGATCTTGAGGAGGATAAAAAATGCTCGGTATAGCTCATATTCAATGATTCCCTCATCACATATTTAATGGACCTGAAGAAGGATGGGTTTGATACCATATATGTCCTTCAGTGTATAATTTTACGAGCCCAAACAATGTAAACTTGATGGTATTTTCATGTTTAGAGAGTCCGGAAATATATTAAAGAAGACTCCAAGGGTGTTCTTTTTCGTAAATTTAGTCCCTTGAGCCCGAAAAAGTGTAAACCAATACAAGGGAGAACACTTCTAGTTGATATTGACTAGAGTATTCATTTTTCATAGTTAGTCTTACGAGGACAAAAAAGGGGTAAAATACCACATGAAATATGACTCTTTGTTGTTTAATGAGCTCGAATATCAACAAATCATGCTCTCATTAACAAGGTCATTGGAGAGGAAAAAATCTCACCTCTTGAAGTCTTCACAAGTAACAGATGAATCAATGCAACCAAGGTCAAAAATATCCATTAATTAGTGTTTATACTCAAATAAATAACTTGTATGGAAGAAGAAAGACAATTTGAACATAGAAAAATTTCTGGTTCCAATGGATTAAAGAGCAATCGGTGAAAAATAACTAGTTTATTTTACCTCTTAGTGTTGCCTTGCTGAAAATTTCCTTCTTTTAGGGTAGATCTTGGAGTGTTGAATGTGAGAGATACAAGATACCATTTTATGAGCCTTCAAAATAAGTTTAGTCTCCTTATCATAATATTTCATTTCACTATACTTTTATGTCATTTTGGGAAATTTTAGGGATGATTTGAGTTGATTTAGGGATATCTTGGAACCCCTAAGAATTATCACTCCCCTAGTACATCGATAGGACTAATGAAATAGGTTTCATTGCCCTGTATATGACTATCAGAGAGTAACTATTTCCCTATAACCCTCTTTGGGGGGCGATAGGCACAATTTATAAGAAATATTTTTCAATGGATGATCAAGAAAGCATTGTATGAGGATCAAATTTGGACTAATGATGCTTCTTGTGATTTACAATAAGTACTTGGAAAAATTATTGAATGGAAAAATTGAGAACATGAGGATGAATACATGGCTGCATTACATGAACCAAACACCATGGAAGCCCTAAGAAACTTTCGTTTTCTTAAATTATTCAAGACCCAAAGAATGAAGAAGAAAGCTCTTATTTTGGAGCATATCATAAGGATGTGGGATGAAAATGACCAACTTTTTCATGTGGGTCCTCATATTCTTGATATAGATATGGAGGATATTTACATTCTAATGGGTCTCTCCAAGTGGGGGGCCCCTATTATTTTTGCCAATCATTACGGCACTGAGATGTTGACTTATGAATACATTGATCAATACTATAGGGAAGGTACCTGGAAGAGAAGTGGGAATATTCCCATAAAGTAAATCATATATCACCCTCTACACATGATCCTCTTTACTATCACAAAGTTAGCAGGAAACATAGGGCCACATATTGATTCAAAATATTAGATGGCATATGCCATTGAATGCCTTGATCATAGAGTGTTCAACTAATATGGGGGATTATTGGTGAATTTGAAGGATCAAATCACCAAGTGTAAGGCATGGAGACAGAAACAATTTGGATATGGATCCCTTTTGGTGTCATCCTTCTTAGAGTGGGTACCTTTACTGTGCCCATGGATAGAGATTCCTGAGTGTTTTCTGACTGAGCCATGGATGGACTGTTCAACTAGTCTGTCCCATTTAGGGGGTGGTCCCCAGATTTTCGCATTTGATGTTGGATTCTTCCCATGGTGGTAAGATCAGATACCCATGATTGAGGACTTCCCATATGTAAGGATGGATTTCAGAGGAGACACAGTTCTCATGCTTCCTGAGGGGTAGAGGAGACATAGTTCTCGTGCTTCCTGAGGAAGAACAATGGGATGCGACATGTATGTCTTTGAAGAATGTGACCTTGTAACACTTTTGTTTTGTTATTTTAATATATATATATATATATATATATATATATATATATATATGTGTGTGTGTGTGTGTGTGTGTGTGTGTGTGTGTGTGTGCGTGTGTGTGTGTGTGTGTGTGTGTGTGCAAAGTGTGTGTGTGTGTAAATATGTATATATATATATATGCATGGCATATATAATAAATGTGCTGGAAAATCTAAAAGAGTTTTTGTTTATGTTTCATAGATCGAGGAGAATTGTGTCCAATAGGTATGCCACCATTACACCGATGTGAATAGGCACATCATATAGAGGAAGTTGACGCTAGAGGGATTCGAGACATGGAAAGGGACCTAAGGGGGCTCACCATGGTTGTACCTCCGATACATATGCAAGAGGTTCCTTACCATATTTAGAGGCATATAGTGGGGACCCTTAGGGAATTATCCATATCTTATGATGGGTGTATCGAGCGATCATTTGTTACCATGAGAAGAATGTGCCATGGGATGAGGATTAGGTTCCTATGTACCGTCCTATCTTTGTGATGATGTATGGGCAATGTAACCTAGTTTTTGGCCCCAATATAGTTTCTTATTTTATGATGTAGAAAAAAAATTGTCTATGTATATATATATGGGTTTTATTTCGGATTCTTATTCCCAAGTGTTTAATCGAATGATATTTTTTTTGTTTTTTCACTTTTACATGCTTTGTGATTATGTAATGTTTATGTATATGATAGATTCTAGTATAACATGGAATTTGTGAGTGAATGAGTCATCGTGTTAAACTCCCTTGGTATATGTCGATATCATATGTAATCGAATGATATTTCAAGGAGGTGAACCCTTATATAGGGACAAGGAAATATAGGATCACATATGGAATAAATGCAATTCAATTGAAAGAGCATGAGTTGAGAGTTGAGACTGACAATCAGGTGAGATATGCCAAAAGGGGAAGCTTCGATAAAAATTTCAATTGTGGCATGATATTCCACAATGTTATTTGTCATAGGGCCAAGGAAAAATCCTCCTGAATTCACTAACTCGTTAGTGGGAGAATAAACTACCCAATCTATAGAAACCAGGTTCTAGGTACATCAACTAGAACCATCCGCAAATCCAAAATATATATAAGAGGACTCTAACATCTGTACATTCAAGAACAATGCGAGATAAGTGTCCATAGGTGAAACAAAACCTCACACACAAAAGTAAAAATCACACCACAACCAAAACACACCAAATCTATGGTACATTAATGTACCAAGAACAAATGTAGGATGCCCCTAAGCATAGTAATTGTTTAGGTAGATCCCATTCTGGGGATCTTTTAATGGGATTGCTTCATAATCAACCAACTCATATCCACCCTTTTGTAGGGATCATTTTACAATGTAAGGGCCATGCCACATGGGATCTAACTTACCTACCCCATATTATCATGATCTTGGTCATAGACTAAAACTACGTCACATTTGTCAAAGAAATGAGGTCGGACATATTTTTTGTATTGCGTCTTGATGCACTTTTTATGTGTCTCATTGGTGAGAGCAACATAATGATGGGTCTCATCGATTTTTTTCCAATACGAGAACCGTTCTTCCTCGATAGAGGTGTTTGGTAAGAGTTCAATTGCTAGCTTAAGTGATAGAATTTTTCATTCAATCAGTAGTATTGCCTCTAGGCCATAAATCAATTGAAATTGTGTAAGCAAGGTGAATTTTTTTATGGAAGTCATGTAATACCAAAGTACCGATAAAATTTTCAAGTGCTAATTTTATTTTTGTTCCCCCACCATTTGTTGGATCATGGTTTTAAAGACCTTATTAATTTCCTCTACTTGTCCATTTTCTTGGGGGTAATAGGGGGACACGTTCTCATGGAGAAAACCTTGTCAGTTAATGCATCCATCATATGGTTTTGAAAGTCTGAACCATGATCAGTAATGATGGATTTTGGGACTCTGAATCTAGTGATAATATGATTGAATATCAATAACGTAGAAATTCTACCATAGTTTGTGAATGTAGGCATAGCCTCATCCCATTTAGTAGTCGAATTTCACTATAATATACCCATGTCCCCCAATTGAGGTAGGCTTACATTGCATAAATTCGATACCACATTTTTCAAAAGGTCCGACAACAACTACTAGATGAAGTGGATCAAAATGAGATCACATTTTATGATGAAAAACTTGACAGGGTTGGAATTTGTTGATGGCATATGTATATTATTTAAAAATTATGGGCCAGAAATACCCTACACGCTGATTTTTTGAGTTGTAGCCATCTAAAAAAGATGACCTCCTCATACTCTGGAGTGATAGTCATTGAGATCATGTTCCAATTCCTCATGTGTTAAACATCGTCTTAATATAGATTCAATACCACGACAATATAAAGTGTCACCAATGATGAGGTAATGTTTCTCATGATGGAGAATACAATGACGATCTCTACGAGATAGTTCAGGTCGAAGAATTGGGTTTGGACATACAAAGTGATGTCTCCATACTAGGGGTCAGTTGAAGGGAATATGTAAGCACTCTTCAACTGGAAGGGAGAGTCCCATCTGAGGTTGTATAAAGTAACCTAAGTCATTTTGGATGACCCACCCTGATGGGTTTTACGAATTCATTGGCCGATGAAAGGATCTATCTAATAAATAAATGAAAAGTTATCTAAAATATTCACTACTAACTGCCATATTTAGTGTATTACAATGATCTATTAGATTAGATAACTTTACACTTAATTACATAAATTCACAAAATTAACAAGTTGTACATGGGTACAAGATTTACTAGAAACCTTGTGAAAACGATAATTTTAAAGTATGTAATGGAACTTAATCCCCGGAAAATCCAATCTAAACAATATCTACAAATAATAAAGAAAACAAATAGTTCAAACTTCAATCATACTGAAACAATAATATTCAAGATACGATAATAATAGAACTAAACTAAATGATTTTGAATTTAATTTATGACAGGAGTTATTCAAATGATAAAATCATTTGAATTGAACCGCTACAATTAAAAATTTACGTTCAAAAAAACCATACAAAAAAAATATGACATAACACAATGACTAAACTATCCTGATCAGGAGCAGATTTACAATCTAATGGTTGAATCCTCTCCTTCAAAACTTTGTTAGATTGTCCACATGTAAAATAAATTCTCAGAGAGACAATGTTGCACTTCAAGTCCAACAAAATTCTGGTGAAAGAAATTTCAACAAAATAGAGTAGATTTAATACAGATAAGGAAAGGAAGAAACTTTGAGATCAATCCTTTATGGAGAATAATTATGTATTATTTCAATTAATGAAACACAATTAATTAAAAATAAATAATTAAACACATGTAATTTTCATAATAAAAATCTAAGATATTTTACACATGCATTTATCTATTGATCACACAAAGAATTGATAAAGTTGAGATAACGAATGATATTTTTTAAATAGTAATCTTTAGAACAAAAGATACACAAATTAACATCATAACAATCAATTAATAAAACATGGACAAAAGCCAATGTTTCATTCCAAAAAGCTATGAAAGGAATAAAATGAACAAATAAATGAAAACAAATGATATTAAAAAAAAACTCCAAAATTACTTGCAGAACAAAAATCTGAAGCAAAATGAGGTTCATTCTCTTCCCAATACAATTCGAAGTCCATTTTCTATTCCATGCTCCTCCTGTTTTCCATATCTCTAATCTTCTTTTTATAAGCCCAAACTACATAAATTAATTTAGTTTAATTAATTTCATGCTAAACATCAATCTTTGATATCCCTCGGTCATTCAAACAAAAGCCAAATTGGAGGTTGACTGCAACACAAAATATGGAAAATTTCATGTCAAATATCTATATGTATCTCCCAAACCGTGAAATTTCTGGAGAAAATCCTTGCTATTGAGGTAAATCTCTTTGTTCTGCAAATGGGTTTTCAAGTGTTTCCGTAATTTCGTTACCTTTTTCCCAGAAATGAAGATTTGATTTCACCTCCTAAGAAGTGAAGCAATTTTTTAGTTTTCTCATTTCAATCCTTTAGCAACTATTCTCCAAAACAAGCAATTCCAAATATCTTCCATGATCTGGAGTATGAGATCCTATAAACAAAACAATAAAATCAATTATTAATAATAACAAATAAAATCAAACAAATAATTTAAATCGTCCTTTATGCTAAAAAAAATTCAAACCCTAATAATAACAAGAATATTTGAGAACAATTATGGAAAATTTCATTATGTATTGTTTTAAATCAAATATTTAATTATTAATATAATAAAACAATACAAAAAATAAAAATAAAATAATATATATGCTTATTTTACAAGAAAACTATAAACAAATGCACAAAAACAAATTGTTGAATCACTGGACAAATCTTGGGCCACTTTTCTCTTTCCACCGACAAATGGGTAACTCATGTTATTACTGTCTTATCCATTAAAATTTCTAACCTTGGCCACTTTTCTATTTTATTGATGGTAAAAAATTCAATTCTCAATTGTTCTATTAGCCACATGTCTTAAACATAGTGTAACATGTAATCAATTCAGTTTTTCAAATTACTTGGTTATTAAGAACAATCCTTAAAACAATTAATTGCAAAGAACTTTGCATAATGACAAAGTAATAACAATAATGACTTGAAAACCATGACATGATAATAAGAAGAACTTTTATAGTAATGACCTTTGTAATGTCATGCAATTCAATTGAAAGGTCCAAATACATAAAGAAAATTTTACAATTGTTCATATTTTTAAGTCATTATAAGGATTATGACTAAGACCAAAGCAATTCATCTCTTGATTATTCATCGAAATCTAGTTCTCTAGCTCATGCTCAAATGAGGTCATTTATTTTTGAAATATCATCAAATAGTATTAGGAAAACAACAACAAGTGAATAAAATTGATAATAAATCTATTCTTGGATTCCATTATCGAATCATGATGATAACTAGAGTTTTCATTCATTAACGAATAGAGAAGACCTAAAAATAAAAAATGTTATGAAACCATTTGCTAATCATTGAAAGGCATCACAAAATCCTTCATACTCTTGTTTTGAATTTTCATGTTGAAAATAAAGAAATTCAAAATGAAAAATAATTGATATAAGAATGAAGAACCAATGTTAAATTCACTTTCAATAGTTAGCATATTCAATGTAATGATGTCTAGTGGAAACATTTAAATCACAAAATATTCACACAATTCAAAGCAGACCGCCCAAATAAGAAAAAATCAGAAAAATATAAAAGGACTGTCAAAAGACCAAAAATCCAGTCGATACAATTTTGTGAATTTATTACATTACAATTCAGCTACCACACCAAAGTAATCCATAAAATCATCTTCTCGGATCAAGCAAGATAGAGTTGAATGTCATGAAAACAATATTTTTCAATGGTCAAGGGGATCTCCTGGAATTTGAAAAAAAAAATCAAGGGGGACTGTTGGGGGGCTAACAAATGGTGACACACTGGGATGAAGCACTTATCTATGGAGAGATAATAGAATATTTACATGTATTAGAAGAAAAAAGATAAGGCTTTTGACAAAGAGAGATTTTTTCTTGAAACATGTGTACCATATTAACAAGTCAACCTTTTAAAGATTTAACCAGTTGCAATTGATTTTTAAAAGATAACCTTTTAAATATTACCCAAAATGAAAAATATGAGTATTCATTAATCAAAATTCCTACAAAATATATTCTTCATCGGAACACACCGCAAAGAACAATTTGTGATGACTAGAATATGTTATCTTATAGTTTACCTCTAATATCATAGGTATAGCCACTGCAACTAGCAAGAATTCATAGCCTCGACATGGATACCTTTTAACCCATTTAGCGTCTTTTATCATATCCACTAGTTAAAGATGCATAGCTTATAAAACTTTTTCTAAAAATTACTTTCTTTACTTTTCTAAAGAAATAGTTGGAAGCCACTGTCCTGATTTGGTAATTAAACAATGATAGCGTTATTCACAACTATCTACAAAAATCAAAAGTTCGGCTTGTGATGAGACTTGCTTTCCCTCGGTCATGAAACCAAGAGCCATTACCCTAGCTTGGTGACCATATGATGGTAATGTCATACCGTAAATACCCATTATCATGATAGGTCGAATCACAATGACACCTCCTATCCTCCAACTAACCCCTTAAATGTCATTTATTATATGAAAAATATTGCACTATGATTAATGTTAATCTCATTCGAGTTTAATTAATGGATGGGGAAGAAAAAATCACTCTCTAAGAGTGTGGGATGACATTAAGCAGTTTGATATAATAAAAATACAAGTCTCGCTCATTTGTTCCTAAAGAGGGAACTAATAAAAACATAATTACATAAATTATATAAATATAACATTTTGTATTAATTTGTGATAGTCAAAAGGAAAAGTAATCAATGTAGTTGTGTTTTAATATGAAGGAAAAACTTGGAAAGTGTTCCTCCATGAGAAGGATGATTCTCTTATTGAAAATTATCTTCCAAAATATTTCTTCAAGCACAAAACTTTAGAAAGGTGAAAACTTGGATGACTTACTTAAACCAGAGTACCATTTATTTTTGGATTAACAATTCCTTATCCATTAATCTTAAAATTTGATAGTCATAGTAGAATCAACATTTCATCTTTTAAAACCCAAAAACAAATGATTTTCACACTACAAATCTTCAAAATAAAAGAATATGAAATAAGCTAAGAAATCCAACTTTAATCAAACAATATGAAAAGAAAAGAATAAAATTAAGCCAAAACAGGCCTTACCAATATAAGTAACATCTTATGTGAAAATATAATGTGAAATTGTTTGTCGCAATAGAAGGAATGTGTATTGTAAATGGGGTAATTTTATCAATTCATAAACTACAAATTGATAAATTAAATTGATTGCTTGAATTGATTGTAGCGAAACCCTTTAAATCTATTTATTTCCTTCAGATAAAGAATTAGTATCAAAATTTTCATTTACCGCATAAAATGTTAAGCTAATAAAGCCTTGTTTATTACGAATTATGTATATGAAGAAAAATAAATGAACCTTTTATTAGAGTGTGCAGTCATGATTTGTCATTTTCAAAACAAGTTAATTCCATTCAAGAAGTCAAGACTAAAATCAATTTTTATTGTTTATCGCTCATCTCCTTTACAACATTTTTTTTTTTTTTAATTGTAGAGAAATGACCATATAAAAATTGCAAAGTTAAGTTGTATGTATTGATAAATTGTTCTAAGATACACGACCTTTTAAAGGTAATGTTAAATGGAATATAATCAAAAGTTGAGATCATTTTCATTAGTTTACTCAGATTATCCCAACTTGCTAGTTTTGAAAAAAATGATCATATTAAAACATCTGTAAGAAAGCTAAAAATAATAGGAAATTAAAGAGATGACTTGAAGGGAAACAATTAAACATGATAAGCAATGAAATAATTAATGAAAAATAAAAGAAGAGAATACTTCCCTAAATGATGATTTTCCTTTGTCTTGAAAGTGACTACTTGTTGCACTTATTCAAATTGAGAAAGTGATTTAGAAAGAAAATAAAATAGAAAATATTCCTAAATCTACTCTACACTATTCTACCCTACAACAACTAAGTGAAATGGAATTTCCAGTGTAACCATTGAAGTAACTCCAATCCTGCAAAGACAAAGAAATTTCCAATTAGTAATATGGATTTAAGTATTTCAAAAACAAAAATAAACACATCATACTTACTTTTACCTTTATGTTCTTTATTCAAAAACAAAGTAAGTATATCCTCACCATTCTGTCTAATGTTTTGAATATATGAACCCTCCATCCAATTTGCAAATTTGTCATGATACAGATCACAAAATCATGGAAGAATGTACCTAAATTTAGAAAACTTAACATAATTATGGGGACCTGACATAACCATCGGCCAAGACTGAAGTGCCCCATTCTCCTGACAATTCTCCACCAGTTCATGAATTTCTTCACATAGAGGATATGAAAAAAACATGCCATGCTTACCTCCTAGATTTTCAATAAGAAACAAGGTAAGCACGACTTTACCATTACTCTGAAGATTTTTTTGATATGAATTCTCAAGCCATTCTTCAATCCTATCATGAAACTCATAATGAAAATTATAATTTTGATGAGTTAGATATACAATTGGTAAACACATCGTATGATGATTCATTATAGAAATCAAATTGTTGGTTTGAGCATTCCTTTTAATGAGATGAATTGGTTCCAAATGTGTAGTAGAATAATGATATTTTAATCTATTCAATGAATGAATATGAAGTATGGAATCTTTTCTCTCCATGATGAATGCATTGTCTTTTTCAAAAATCAATTGAGAAGGATCATCTCACAACATATATTTCTCTCTTGTGAATGATTGTAGTCAAAGAGCGTCAAATCCATCTTTACTATTCTTATGTTTAACAATTACATCACCAATACTTGATATATCAAAAAGATCATATTGTGATGGTGAATTGTAGAATAAAGTGGGTAAAGTGGTATTCACATCAGAACCTAAGAAAAGAGCAGGATATAAAGAATAGAAAGAATCGTCAATAAGCAAATGAAAATATTCTTTTGAGCAATGATAATCAACAATGATATTTCCAAGACATTCCTCTTCACTTTCCTTAATTCTTTCACTTTGTTTTGATGATACGCTCTCAATCATATTATGCTCAATAGGATTTTTGAAAACAATTTCATGATATGTCTCTAATATTTCTTGTAAACAAGGTCTAATTTGTGGATAAGGATTTAACGTTTTTTCTTTAAATTGAATATATATATCTCTAATCATTTCTATTAAAATATTAGAACACCTAAGATCATTCTCATCACCTATGCATCCTTCAATAATTGAATTTGGGAACTAATTGGAGCAAGAGTTAGAAAAAGATAAACATGCATCTTGATCCACAATCAAATCTTTTTCCATTCTAACTACAATAGTAGAATATTGAAGATGAAGTGATTTAGAAGAAAGACTTATTTCCTCACTAATAAAATCATTCTCAATAGATCCTACCTCTTCTGCTTGTTCAGAATTTTCTAATGGATTGGTGTCATTGTGCAAATAAGATTCATTTTGCAAATTGATGTTATGATCTATATTTAATTCATCATCTGTAATTCAATATTTCCGAATGAAGGGGGCGCAAGAATCTGAAATAAGACCTGGTATAAAAGAGAAATAATCAAGACGAAACATACAAAGAACATGATTGATCTTTGTTAAAAATTTGTTTGAAGATGAATCATACTTAATTAGTAGAGCCTCGAATTATTCACATAATTTATTGTAATCATAATCTTGGAAGGTGTCTAAAAATTCATTGGAAAATTGAAACCAATCAAAAACAGAATAGGCTGGAAATGATTCAAACCAACATTTTATTTGGCCTATGAAAATGAATGCCAAAAATCTGCATAAAACGTTTAAATCAGTAATACCATGTTTGAGACATTTACACAAATAATTATTAAGATAAGTTTTTGCAGATACAATCCCTTCACCATCAAAGGTAGGTTTTGCCAAGAGAGAAACTGTCCTTTTGGAAACATCGGGTAATGAGAAATGGAAATCATGTTCCAAAACCAAGATTTGGGAAGGATCCATGAGAAATTAAATACATTTGAACTAAATACTCCGCAAGGCCAGCTTGTTAGTCTAGCCCTCCTTCTAGTCTCATTTGTTGATGGGAATATGTAAACACTTGTCAACTAGAAGGGAGAATCTGGTTTGAGGTTGTTTAAAGTAACCTAAGTCGTTTGGGATGACACACCCTGATGGTTTTTATGGCTTCGTTGGCTGATGAAATGATCTATCTAATAAAATGAAAAGATATCTAAAATCTTAACTAATAACTGCCAGATTTCAAGTATTTACAATGATCAATTAAATTAGATAACTTTACACTTAATTACATAAATTCATAAAATTTACAAATCATACATGGGTACAAGATTTACTAGAAACCTTGTGAAAACAAGAATTTTAAAGTATGTAATGGAACTTAATCCCAGGAAAATCCAATCTAAACAATATCTACAAATAATAAAGAAAACAAATAATTCAAACTTCAATCATACTAAAACAATAATATTCAAGATAAGATAAGAACCAAACTAAACT
>SNQJ01S0000634.1:225505-237803 GCA_010110895.2 Picea sitchensis
TCTATGGTTTTCTCTCGATTTGGGTTTCCACGTAAAACACTGGTGTATTGTGTATGTTTGTGATTGTTTATTTCTTATTGCTCATTATTGGATAATAATTCTACATTGATTTAACATTTGAAGAAAAAGGATTATAATTACACTATTACTGATTCACCCCCCCTCTTAGTAATCCAACATTTTTTTTTTCCATAACTTTTCGAATATAGAAAAGATTACTTTTGCACTCCTAAAAGCCATTCCCATGTCAAATATTGGTGGGAAACTCTCTGTGAGAAAAAGGAAATAGAGGAACCCTCATTATTTATAGTCGCGACCACCTAGGAATCCTTTAGGGATTCTATTAAGGAACAATACTACCCCATCGGAAGTTATGACAACTTGTATACCAAATGGACCACACTACAGCAAGAAAGAGACCAAGCAATGCCAGATTTCACAAATATCTTATATACCTTGCGCACCAAGCTGGGTATCAAAGATTCATAGTGACATATGGTGCTCAAGTATCACGGTGCCTTTCATAGAAACATACAGATTGCAATGGAATTTCTATACATTTCTTCCTTGAGAATGGCCTACCAATATGCCATCAAAATTGAGCAGAAGCTCAAACAAAAGATGTGGAAATTTGGGCCTGGGAACCCCTCACAGCAAAATCCAGGAAGGGGCGGCCCCAACCCACATAACAAAGGAAATAGATAATATGGACAATATCATTACAACCACTCCAATCCACAAGAAAAGAAGGATAACAGAAAGACAAAGAAAGATATCAGTAAGTGGTGCGACTTCCACAAGAGCCCTTGGAATAACACTGCTGACTGCCACTCAAAGCAGTCACTGTTCGCTGAAGTGAAAGCCTATGAATCAGATGCAATTTCTGACTCTGATTTAGAACTATAAAGGGGAAGACAAAACATTTATGCGAAACCCAATGCCACCGTTTCTACCACCAAGCTCCATCCTAGTGAAGCAGACGAGCCTGAAGAAGGAGAGCGCCTCTTCCATTGACAGATGTAGGTAAAAGGCACCCCACTACACTTCATCATTGATAGTGGTAGCCATAAAAACATCATCTCAGAAGATTTCATCAAGTGACTGACCCTACCAACAACGCCGCACCCACAACCCTACACCATTGGATGGCTCCGCCAAGGAAGCTATCTCTGCATCAACCAATAGTGTCGACTTTCGTACAACATCAAGCTCTTCAAAGACGAGGTATTGTGTGATGTTCCTCTTCTTGAAGTTTGTAATGTTATTTTGAGCGAACCTTATTTATGGAAACTTCATGTTGTATATGAGTCTAGGCCTCGTAGTGTTATTATTACTTTGAACATGAAATTGTATAGGATGCCCGAGCCAGTCCCTCCTAGTTTTATTTCCTTGATCTCTGCCAGGCAATGTAGGAAGGTCATCTCTTAGACCGGGAAATTTGTCTTCTTTTTTATTCACTCTCATAGTGAGGGAAATATCAAAGCCACATCTAGGGCCTACATGGACGCTCTCTCCACACAATAGAATAAAGTGGATAAGGTCAAGCATCCCATTGATCTGACCCCAGGCGCACCGCTACCCAATGGGCTAGTCTACCGCTGATCTTTGTTAGAAAACGAGGAGATCAAGAGGCATATCCAAGAACTGCTCCACAAGGTGCACATATGTCCCAACTCATCTCCTTGTGGGAGCCCAATCATGCTAGTGCAAAAGAAAGATGGGACCTGGCGACTCTGCATTGATTATCAAGCCTTGAATAAAATTACAGTCTGAAACTGGTACCCGATTCCTCGAATCGGTGAACTCCTTGATCAGGTCACAGGGGAAAAATACTTCAGTAATATTGATCTAAATTATTTCTACCACCAGGTCCCAATAAAACATACATATGTATGGAAGACCGCCTTCAATTCAAAAGAAGGTCTTTTTGAATGGTTGGTCATGCCCTTTGGTTTGACAAATTCTCCAACAACTTTTATGAGGATGATGGACGATATCCTACAACCTTTCACCAATACTTTTGTAGTGGTGTATCTAGATGACATCCTCATCTACATCAAGACTTGGGAGAAACACTTGCAGCATATTCAACAGGTTTTGCACACCCTGTGGCAACACAAACTATATGTAAATTTGGAAAAATTCTATTTCGGCATGGACAAGGTCCATTACTTAGGCTACATCATTGATAGACATGGTGTGCATGGGGATCTAGCCAAGATCTAGGTCATCCATGAATGGTCAGCCCCAACCACACTCGCTGAACTTCAGAGCTTCTTGGGCCTCGCCAATTTCTATCGCAGGTTCGTGTTGGGATTCTCTTATATCACATCGACCCTCAACCAAGTAACTAGGGGTGGTGGTAAGGAAACATTTGTGTGGGGTTTGTACCAACAACAAGCCTTCGATGACTTGAAAAAGAGTTTGTGCTCATCCCTAGTAATTTCATTACCAGACCTGCAACATCCCTTTGATATTGAGACAGATGCTTCCGACTATGTTGTGGGTTCCGTTCTCACTCAACACAACCACCCCATGGAATATCATAGTGAGACAGTATCATATGTTGTTTGTAAGTACCCTACTTAAGAAAAATAAATGTACTCCATTGTGAAAGCCTGCCGCAACTGGAGACATTACATTCTTGGGAAGGAGACAATCATCCACATTGATCACAAGCCACTACAGTTCATGCAGACCCAAGGAAAATTGTAGAATGACCTCGATCAGAAGTGGTCCACATACTTACAACAGTTCCACCTCAACATCAAGTATAAAACTGGAAGTACCAACCGAGTTGTTGATTTCCTCAACCAACATCCATTCATGGCACTCACCACGGTGCTAGACTCTTGCAGCCACGAGACCTCTAGATGGCCCCACCTCTATGAGACATACCCCGACTTCTCCACCACCTACCAACTTTTGGGTGCCAACTCAGTGGTCGCTAATTTCCATCTTCAAGATGGGTTGTTGTGTCATTTGGGCCATCTCTACGTTCCATCAAGCGAGCGTGTGAAGCTGATTTGGGAAGCTCACTACATTCAGGTGGTAGGACACTTTGGCGTCAAAACGACAGTGGAAATTCCGTAGAAACATTTCTACTGGTCGAAACTTCGATAGGATGTCGACAAGTATATAGGAAATAGTGCACTTACTGCACTATTTCCAAACTGACCACTAAGAAACAGGGCATGTACACCCCTCTACCTACTCCTGACAGGCCATGGGAATCCATCTCAATGGACTACATGTTAGGCCTCCCATCCACCAAGAGGGGAAATACTTGTTTTTTTGTGGTTGTTGATCTCTTTTCCAAGATAGCGATTCTAGCCGCCTGTAAGAAGAACATCACAGTAGAAGCCACTGCCAAGCTCTTCTTTGAATGAGTATGGGTACATTTTGGGATCCCAAAAACCATTATCTCAGACCATGACAATCGGTTCCTCAATACATTATAGTCAAGCCTATGGTCACTATTGGATACCAATATCACCAAATCCACTGCCTTCCACCCCTAGACAGATGTCCAAACTAAGGTCATCAATCGGATAATCATACATATCCTATGCATGTACAATTCAAAAAAACCTTGCACATGGGATGAGAGTCTTCCATATGTCCATCATAGCTACAACTAAGCCCTACATAACTCAATTGGCCACAACCCCTTTTAGGTGGGGTTGGGATTCGAACCATTGCACCCCATGGATGTTGCACTACCCCTGGTGACCACCTCGACCGACTCGTCCCCTACTCCACCAAAAGCTGGCAAAGCCACTCGGTTCATTGAGCGGATCCAGCACATCCTCCAACAGTTTCAAGATATTCTATAGAATTCTAATGTCAAGTACAAGCAGTTCCATGATTAACATCGGGTGCCACATAAGTTTCAGGTGGGAGAAAAAGTTTGGTTGCACTTGTAGAAAGAACTCCTTACAAGGCCCCATAGGAAGCTTTTCCCACTCCATTATGGGTCGTACACCATCACCAAGTATGTGGGTAATAATTCTTTTGGGCTCAACATTCCCCCTTTCCTTAGCCTGCACCCAGTCTTCAACGTGGTTATCCTTCGACCATATTTCCCACCATTATTGGACACCTTAGAGATAATAGAGAAGTTGAAACCAATAGATCTCAACCCCAACTGCATGCAAAAATAATCCAGTGATCATATTGTGGACACATAGATAAATGGTAGTCAACAACAAAGGATCCAACTTTATCGAGTCGTCAAAGGAGGGCAACTCATGCACCAAGGCAAGTGGCTCACCCGGGGCCAAATTCAATAGAAATTTCCTCATCTGATGGGGAAAATCAATGAAATGGATACCATTGCTTCCTAATGTGGTAGGATTGACCTAGGTGGATATTGGTGGCCACCCACATTTTCCAACTCGCTCCAAATAGTTTTCTAGCAATTTTGGAAATTTACTATTTTTAGCAGTTTTTAACTTCTGGGGCCATTTTGAGGGCCTAAATGAAGGTTTTTTGGGATAGAGCTTCTCAATGATAGCTAAAGTATCTAATTGAGCCCCCAAAATGAATCTCCTCGATGATACCTTTCCAATAGGCTATCGTGCACCTAAAATGGATATCGTATGCAAAAGTTATGACCCCAGGAAGTTGATGTACTAACTTACCCAAACAGGGCCCACATGACTTTTGGCCCTTCATCTCCTAGGGTTAGGTTTTTGTATGTATAGGGTTTTTGACATTCCTGTTTATTTTAAAAAGGCCTTCAGAGCCTCTTTTTAATCATCTTCTTTCGAATGAGCGCAACCATCACATCTCTTCTTAGAGATAAGCCACCAGCATTCCAGCAAGCTTGTTTTCCGTTGCATTTTACAGTTTCAGCTTATTTCCTTATTGAATAGAAAACTAGTTTTAGTGTATCTCTGTTATTCTGTGTTAAGTATATTTTAATAATATGTATTCATTTCATTCTATTCATAAAATCTGGATCAACCTCCACCCATATATATGATCACATTCATGAATGTAGGTGGTGATGATGGTGTATTAAAGCTATAATTCTAGACCAAATCCTGGTAGATTGGTTCACTAAGTCACTCCCATCCATTGTTAGATATGTCTCCATGGGAGGTGTTGTCACTGAGGAGTAATCAATCAACCATGCTCAATATTTGGACTTGGTATATTTCCAATCCGACACACTTTATGATCTAATTCCCCATGCTCCTCACCCATCGAACAATCCTTCAACACCAACCGAAGAATCCCATGCCAATGTTATGGTGGGTTATGTAAAACTATAGTCTGCAACCCAATCGACTAGACAACAAAGCCAACCAACCTCCACCCTATCCTCATCACAAACTAGTACCAACACCAAATCCACTTTCTCTCCTACACAGACCTCTGAGGTGAATGTGATACAATCTGATTCATCTTAGAAACCTGGAAGCAAGAAGAAAAATAAGGGTAAATCCAAAAAATCTTTTAACCAACATGAGAGTAAAAAACCTCAAAAAAATGTTGAAACCAAACCAAAAAGGAAGGATAATTTTTCCTGCCTAATTTTTCAAAGATGACCATTACAAAAAATACTATCCCCATCATGAGGAAGTCACAATTTTTTTTAAGGGAACCTCCCAACCCGTAGTATTAACTGACCCTTTCCCGCCTCATCAGAAACAAATGGTTGCCCAAAATATTTCACCTCCACAAGGAGGCAATGTGGGTCATCCTTACCATGGGGATGCTTCCACAAGTTCTCATGTCTTTATGTGTAATGAGATGGTTAGTATAACAACTAGAGATAAGCATATGACACCCTTCCGAAAAAAAAATTCAATGTAGGTGCTATAGACAAGCCCTCCACTTCTCGGCCCTATTCAAATAAAGAAACCTATTTTTCACTGATTGTCGCATCCACCTAAGAACATGATTCAAAAATCGATATTTAATCCAAGTTCCCGTGTTTCCAAAAACTACAACATTGTTGAATATTTGACACATGAACCTTGCGCTATGTCGACACTTGAAGTTATACAAAATTGTCCTAGTCAACGTAGAACCCTGTTGTTATCTATTGCATATTTGGATCTAGAGGCATCTAATATTATCATGTTTAACCTATAATTTTTCAAACTGAGTCTCTCCCACCACCTTGCATTCCAAATTCACACCACGGTTCATGGGAAGAAAATCCATCATACTATTTTGGACAAAGGATCCTCAACTTGTGTCATGTGTTTATCCTGTTGGAGGGCCATTGTTTCTCCTGAACTAAACTAGTATCCCACTACCCTCAAAGTGTTTTATGGATGTGGATTCCAACCTTATGGACTCTTGTGATCCTTAGCTGTGAAATTGAGGGGAAAAATCATTTCTCTTGATGTAGAAGTGGTCGATGCACCCCTGGATTATAACTTATTTCTTAGTCATAGTTGGTTTTAAACAATGACTATTGTCGCATATTTTTTCTTTCACCTCTTGCAATTTCCCCACCAAGGGAAAATTGTGACCATTTACCAACTCGATTATTGCACACACGATATCCAGAACCACTGTACTAATAATATCTCTTTCTCGGGACATTTCAATCTTGAGTATCAGAGTGTGGTGGAAGGTATCCTCAAGGATTCCTCTCTCACATTTATCCTTTTTCTATCCCTTATCCCCCACATCCGGTTTCCATGATAAACATGATTTCAGCTACAGTACAACTATCACCTGAATAATTTGATCCTTGGGTAGTACCTATCCCATTTGAAATTGAATCACTAGGTGACACCATGCCACTTAGCCTAGAAAAGGTTATATATCATGCAATTAGATCTACCTCTTACATATCGGATTTCGATGACTAAAATCTCATGGCATCAGATCCATATTCTCTACCATCCTGGATAGACTCCTCTTTCTATTATCTCATATAGACTTTCCCATAAGATCAATCCATAATGTAAATTTTTAGCATAGAAGAGTCACCCTGGGAAGGCCATCATCATAGATCGTCTTTCCTTCCACATATGGATACAGAAGAGAATAAAGTTAAATCTATTTTCCACCTAATATTGTATCAAACTCTAAATATCCCATTCTTACACAAGACACTGTATTTGAAGGGAATTTGGGAAACATTAAAATTACGATTTCCATCAACATATTGGTGAAACCTGATATCATGGAAAATATTCAACTTGACCATAAATACTCACCTCAAGAGATCAAGGATTATATAACATTGTTTAAATAATTCTGCAATTTTTTTCTCTTGGAGTTATGAAGAAAAGTAGGGTATCGATCCTTCCATCATTTTTCATGAGATCAAAACCTATCCTGGATTGAAACCTGTCGGATAGAAAATTCACCCAGTGCATCCCCAAAATACTATGTCCATTAAGGAAGAGGTCCAAAACCTCTTGAAATATGGTTTTATTTACCCCATCCCATTAATAGAATGGGTGTCCAACACCGCTCCATCCATGAAAAAATAGGGAAATGTTAGATTTGTGTCGATTGCAGGGACCTCAATAAGCCCTGTCCCAAGGACAATTACCCTACTCCCTTTATCAACCAAATCATTGATAATTGTGATGGAATTATAATTTTTCATTTATGGACGGTTTTTCTAGCTATAATCAGATCGATATACTCCCATTTTATCAACACAAGATGGCCTTCATCTTCCCATGGGGGACATTTTCTTATCGTAAGCTACACTTTGACCTTAAAAAAGTTGGCACCAGTTTCTAGCGAGCCATGTTGTATGCCTTTCATGATATCATGCATATTGTGGATCATTACCTTGATGACTTACCTGCTCATTATCCTCAACGAGAGGATCGTATTGAGCATGTTAGAGCCATTTTTCTTCGATGTCGCCACTAAAATATTCGCTTGAATCCGCACATGTGAATTTTTTTGTGTCGAAACTGAAAGACTCATGGGATTCATTGTCTACAAATATGGGATTTGGGTTGATCCCTTAAAATTTGAGGCTATATTATCATTACTGCCTCCATCAACCCTCCGCAAAATTCAAAGTTCACAAGGGACGAAAAACTTCTTATGTCGCTTCATATGTAATTATGTGGAAATTACGAAAGGATTTATGGGTTTGTTAAAATAGGATGTCCCTTTCATTTGGTATGACCAAGCCCAACAATCGTTTATTGCTTTCAAACATGCATTAAATAATTATTTGTTACTCCATCCCCCCAATTAAATGTGATATTATATCCTTTACCTTGCCACATCCATTTCTACCATCGAAATGGTATTGGTACGTGATTTATTATTGAAGTAAGATCCTTCCGTGCCTTGAAATTATTTATTCACACATTGAGAAGTTGGATTCGACAATATTCATTGCTTTCCAAAGTTTTCAACATTACATTTTTCTACAAAAAACCTCGATCATTGCAGATTCCAACACTATGTACCATATATTTACACGTCAAGTACTAGGGGGAAAACACTGAAGATGGATTTTTATTCTCTAATAATTCGATCTATAATTTTCCAAATCAAAATCAAAGAAATCCTTGGTTTTCACTGAGCTTATGTGTGACCTTCCTTGTACTAATGAGGAAATTGTGCCCATCGACTCTCTTCCTAATGATTCATTGTTCCTAATTAGCATGCCCGGCCATGTTATCCCTCCATCAGCCCCCCTTGATTTTTTTTGTAAAAATTCAAGGTGACCCCCTTAACCATTCAAAAATATCACTTTCATGAAACATGACTCTATCTTACTTGATCCGAGAAGATGATTTTATGGATTAATTTGGTGTGATGGATGGATTGTAATGTAATAAATTAACAAAATTGTATCGACTAGATCTTTGGTCTTTTGATAGTCCTTTTATCTTTTTCTGATTTTTTCTTATTTGAGTGGTTTGCTTTGAATTGTGTGAATATTTTGTGATTTAAATGTTTCCACTAGAAATTATTATGTTGAATATGTCAATTATTGAAAATGACTTTAACATTGGTTCTTCATTCTTATATTGATTATTTTTCATTTTGAATTTCTTGATTTTCAACATGAAAATTCAAAACAAGAGTATGAAGGATTTCGTGATGCCTTTCAATGATTAGCAAATGGTCTCATAACATGTTTTTATTTTCAGGTCTTCTCTGTTGGTTAATGAATGAAAACTCTGGTTATCATCATGATTTGACAATGGAATCGAAGATTAGATTTATTATTACTTTTATATAATTGTTCTTGTTTTCCTAATACTATTTAGTGATATTTCAAAAATGAATGATCTCATTTGAGCATGAGCTAGAGAACTAGATTTCGATGAATAATCAAGACATGACTTGATTTGGTCTTAGTCATAATGGTCATAATCCTTATCATGACTTAAAACTATGAACAACAGTTAAACTTTCTTTATGTATTTGGACCTTTCATCTGAATTACATGACATTACAAAGGTCATTACTATAAAATTTCTTGTTACTATCCTGTCATGGTTTTCAAGTGATTGTTATTACTTGGTCATTATGAAAATTTCTTTGCAGTTAATTGTTTTAACGATCTTTCTTAATAACCATGTAATTTGAAAAATTGAATTGATCACATGTTACACTATGTTTAAGACATGTCGCTAATAGAACAATTGAGAATTGCATTGTTTACCGTCAATTAAATGGAAAAGTGGCCAAGGTGAGTGACATAGAAATTTTAATGGATAAGACAGTCATAGTTTTCAAGTCATTATTTTTTTTACTTGGTCATTATGCAAATTTATTTGTAATTAATTGTTTTAACGATCGTTCTTAATAACCATGTAATTTGAAAAACTGAATTGATTACATGTTACACTATGTTTAAGACATGTGGCTAATAGAACAATTGAGAATTGCATTGTTTACGATCAATTAAATGGAAAAGTGGCCAAGGTGAGTGACATAAATTTTAATGGATAAGACAGTAAAATAAGCATAGATATGAGTTTATTTTTATTTTTTGTATTGTTTTATTATATTAATATTTAAATATTTGCCCCAGATGGGGTGTTAGTGCGGCACACTCGGCATACGACGGAGGCAGGCACCAGCCACTGAGGCATGGAGCCATGTGACGGGCTCGTGCCACTGCCTGCCACCCTCCTCCAGAATTGAATGGCTATTACTACAACGTGAAAGGGCATTTATGCAGTCTCCCTCTCCTTATTCGCGTCTTTGTATGGCTTGGTTACTAGTGTGTTTCTCTCGTCTCTGCTTCCATCCCGAAGGGCTCCTCCCTCTGCAGCCATGGCCTGATCCTATTCAAATTATCTGGCTCGTTGTTGCCCCTACTCGCCCCCAGCCCATATACCTCTGCCTGGTGCACCTAGTCTCTTCGGCTAGTCGCAATTACCACCTCATGTCACGTCCAAGGGGAAGGCCACGTAGGGGCTCTCCCTGGAAGCCTCACAGGCCCTCGATCTCGCCTCCTGGCTCACCCTCCATCTGCTCCTCTGCCCCCATCCAGTCCGAGCTTTTCATTGCTTCCTCTCCCGCTCCGCCGATTTCACAGTTTAACTGTCTAGCAATCATCCCCTGGATGTCGCGCTCATTCTCGTGTCTCTTTTTCGACCCTCCTGTGGATTTGTTGGCTTCCACACCAGTCTTTGACACTCTGCGAAACTCAGGAGGTGAGCCTCCTCCTCCTCGTAAGCTTGGGAACACTGGATACCAGTCCACTGACTCCTTCAATGGTGAGCAGTTCAGAGAAATCTTGGCCATCCCTCACGGTCTGGTCTTTGAACTCCGCCAGGGGGTGGAGGACCTTCAATTTCGCCTGCAAGCTACAGATGAAAAGGTGGCGGTCTTTCTTCAAACTCTCTCCTCCATGCACGAAGATTTCCCCTTGGATCCGGCAGAGGCGACCGCAATGGAGGAACCCAGTGAAACTCCCGGTGGAGGAAATGACAAGGTGCAACGATCAGCAGAGATTGGAATGGAGCAGGGTGGATGCGAAAGCAGTGTTGTGGAGGTGGAATCAGCAAGGCAGCTGATGCAGGATGTTGCGACAGGTGTTGATAGAACCGCGTGCGAAGTGAAGTCGAAATGCAATGGGTAGACCAGGTGACATATGTTGAGGAGGATCCTTGGACCGCGGACCTCCACGCCACTTAGCCAGGTTACCTACCGGGTGTCTAGGTCTATAGCGTTTTTCGAGGTCTAGTTAGCCTCTTTTAGTTTTAACTGATGAATAGTTTGTCTAAGACTCTTTTTCTTAGCTTATCATACTACTTAGGTTTGACTCCTATGCTGGCTGGACTGGTTTCCCCTCTGTTGGGGCAGTCCAGTAATCACAGTATGGCTATTTCTGTATTTTGCAACTCTACTTTGATTCTGGAAGGCTTTTAATATATGACACTTCTTACTTAAAAAAAAAAAAATTTAAATATTTGATTTAAAACAATACATAATGGAACATTCCATAGTTATTCTCAATTATTTATGTTATTATTAGGGTTTGATTTTTTTTTAGCATGAAGAGATGTTTAGATTATTTGTTTGATTTTGTTTGTTATTATTAATAATTGTTTTGATTGTTTTTTTTGCATGATCTAATACTCTAGATCATGGAAGAGATTTGGAATTTCTTGTTTTGGAGAATAGTTTCTAAAGGATTGAAATGAGAAAACTAAAAAATCGCTTCACTTCTTAGGAGGTGAAATCAAATCTTCATTTCTGGGCAAACGGTAACGTATTTACGAAAACTCTTGAAAACCCATCTTCTGAATGGAGCGTTTTACCTTAATCAAGAGGATTTTCTCCAGAAAGGACACAGTTTGGGAGATACAAACAAATATTTGACATGACATTTTCCATATTTTGTGTTGCAGTCAGCCTCCAATTTGAATTTTTTTTGAACGACCCAGGGATATCGGAGATTGATGTTTAGTTTGTTTAGTATGAAATTAATTAAATTAAATCAGTTTATGTAGTATGGAATTATAAAAAGAAGATTAGAGATGTGGAAGAAAAGAGTAGCATGGAATAGAGAATGGACTTGGGATTGTATTCAAAAGACAATGAACCTCATTTTTCTTCAGATTTTTGTTCTATGAGTAATTTTGGAGTTTTTTTTTGGATATCATTTGTTTTCATTTATGTGTTCATTTTCTTCCTATCATATCTTTATAGCATGAAACCTTGGATTTTGTCCATGTTTTATTAATTCATTGTCATGATATTAATTTGTGTATCTTTTGTTCCAAAGATTAATATTTTAAAAATATCATTTGTTATCTCACCTTTATCAATTCTTTGTGTGATCGATAGATAAATGCATGTGTAAAATGTATTAGATTTTTCTTAT
>SNQJ01S0000635.1:8658-21035 GCA_010110895.2 Picea sitchensis
AGGTCAATCCTGCTCTCAGTACTCCATGTCTAGGACCTGTGGGTCTCGAGACATGATCTCCTAGTTATCCCTGGAAAACGGGGATAACACGGCCTACCAAGGAAATGACAGGGTCAAAACAGTCAAATTGCATACCTTGAGGATGCAATTCGAGACTTTAAGAATGACAGAGTCTTAAAATGTTGATCAATTTATGACCAGAGTCATGGGAATCCTAAACCAGATCATATTGACTGGTGAAGCCATCCCTGGTCAACGTATTGTTGAGAAAGTCTTCAGAATTTTAACAAATAAATTCGAAATGGTCGTTACAACAATCCTTGAATCCAAGTGTTAGCGTCAGAAGTCACTCCTGGATTTCTTGCATGAGTAGAGCCCAATGCCCATCAGTTTTATGTAACACAAATTTTTAATGGGTGATCAAATGGGTAGAGACTCGGGGAGATATCACTCTAATTTAGGGACTAGGTCTGGTATGTAAGGAACAAAGGAGGTCTTGATCTAACTTCAGTCAGTGAGTTGATTTAAAGATGAGCAGGTGGAAGACTTAGTGAGAGGAGTGAACAAACTACCTCAGGCAACAGGCCTTTCAGTAGTTTGTAGAAGAAAAACTGTGAATGCAAGATCCTCTTGGTTCAGGGCTTCAGGAAACTAAAAGGGGCACTCAACTGGATCCTCCAATTCCAAGTCATCCAGTGATAAGGAAATCACAGGGACCGATTAGAAACGATGCAACTGTTACAGTGATCAAACCTACATCATCCTATAACAGTTACAACTCGACTGGATCCTCCAATTCCGAGCTACTCTAATAAAGTGTAAACAAAGACGTGAAAGAAACTGACATTCATAAGGCAAGAAGTCTCAAAAGTCCACACATAACCAGGAATAACAATGCTTCATTAAAGCTTTACAACCGTGAGCCTTGCTCAACCATCGATCATTACAAAATACAAAAACTAAGTCTATATACTCAGAAGAATTCGCCTATCAGAGGCCTGCTCAGTCATCCAAAGCTTGGTGTCCCTTCAGCCAAATTCAGACGGATATTCTTCGTCAGAAGCCACCTTAACTGTGCATGGCCCTTGCAAGGGGAGTAGCTGAGCCATTAAGTGCCGAGTTAGCATGTGGAAACCTCTCTGGCTAGTCAAGGACTTAGCATGGCTTCTTTGGAAAAATTGGTACACAGGACTCTCTCGGGCATACAGCTTGCCAGACCCTCCATACCTTACACTTAATGAATGAGGAGAGGTTTCAACCACCCCTTCTCACTTTCATTTACTCTAAGCGAAAACCAGGATTGAGGTTGAATCAGATGGCACCTGGAGATCACGATGATCCCTTCTGTGAACAAACTCGACGGCTTTGGCACCTCTTGCACAACTCTTTTCTTTCCCAAGTGACCATGGGTTGTGACCTTGTGTTTGTTCTCAAAGGTGATTTCGACATTCGTGAATAGGAAGGAGATCATCCTTTCTTATCACATTCACGATGAGAGAAACACCGAGATGGCTTAATTGGGTGCCACGCGTCCCTCTTAGATCTGATGGTCCTGAACTCACTCGGTGATGCTGTGGGCCCAGGTCCTAGACGCTCTTGGCACTTCGCACCTCAGGGATATGAAGGAGTTGCTCCTTGTGCTTCGAAGTCGCGATGGGAGAAAAGGCGAGGAGCCTAATCGCGCACCAGGTGTCCCCTTTGGATGGGCGGCTGAGACTACTCTGTGATACTGCGGGTCCGACTCTGAGTGCTTTCGGCACTTCGGGGTTCGGGGTTTAAAGATGTAGAATGACATAGAATCCTCACCCTTCAAACAACCGAATGCCAAAATGCCAACGTGACTGCATCTCGCGCCACACGTCCTTTGGATTGACGACTGTTATCTTTTCCTACATACAATATGGGCGCCATCCATCGTGTTGATCTCAGCGCAGCTCCGCTAACCGTGATTTCTCGCCAACCGTCGATATGCTCTTATGGATGAATCCAGACCATCGATAATATAATCTCGCCTGCTGACTTGCTTGGAAGCCTAAAACGATATTTTTTCCGCGCTACGCTCAGGCGCTTCTCGTGCACCTTGCAGACATGAATACTCTTTTGACCGGGACAAGAAATGTTACTAACATTAGGCTCCATGGGGGATAGAGTCATCCCTGTGATGCTCTAAGGACTCATTTTGCAGCTCTAGTGCCTTGCTGTTGGGCTATGGGATCATTTATTTAAAACTTAAAGGTGGAAAGAAAAACAATATTTACAACCGCGAAAGAGCCATGTGCGACTCAAGAGAAAAATCTTTTTAGGAAATGCCCATTCATAGGGCCACTGAAAACTTCTTGATCCTTCAAATCCCGCACCCTGTAGGTGTTATTCGACAATACTTCAGATACTTTGAAAGGCCCGATCCACAGGCCTTCAAATTTTCCATGCTTGCCTTTATCTTGTTTAGGAGCATCCCATTTCAGTACCAGGTCTCCTATCTGAAACTCTTCCCTATTGGCCTTCTTATCAAACATTTGATTGACTCTTTGCTGATGGTCCCGAATTCTACCCATTACCTGCTCCCTGGCCTGCTAGATTTCCACTAGCTGATGAATTCTTCTGATCATGTCATCAGGCTCCTCTTGATGATCCTAGAGGAATTTTGCTATGGGAATGGCTAAATGAGAAGGAAAACAACCTCTGCTCCATAAACTAATTGGAAAGGAGAGACGCCTATAGATATCTTTGTGGTCACTCGATCGACCCATAGAGAAAATTTCAATCTTGAATGCCAAGCCTTCTTGTTGTCTTCCAACAGTCTTTTGATGATCCTTATCAGGATTTTGTTAGAGGACTCTGCTAAACCATTTCCCTGGGGATAGTATGGGGTGGAGTGAATCAATTTGATCATGAATTTCTCACAGAACTTGGCTTACGGCTCATCCCTGAAAGAGGCTACGTTATCAGTGAAAATCTTACTTGGGCAGCTGAATCTTGTGATGAGGTCTTCCAGGAATCCAATGATTACCTTGTGGGAAGCACTCCTGGTGGGGATAACTTCAATCCACTTGGTGAAGAAATTGGCAGCGGTCAGGATCCATTTGTGATTCCCACTGGAAGCGGGGTGCATTTCTCCAATGAAATCTAGGCCCCATTGCTGGAAAGGTCCTGAAACAACCACAGGATTTAGCGACAAATACTTGAGCTGTTGTTTTCCTGCAAATCTTTGACATTTGATAAAATCTTTGACCCTTCTGCAGACGTTAGTGAATACGGTGGGCCAGTAGTATCCAACCCTAAGGATTTTGTAGGCTGTGGTTTTCCAGAAATGACGCCCTCCACATAGGTTGTCATGAAATTCAACCATGATCCTATCAGCCTCTTGCAGATCTACACATTTCAAAAGCAACCCCAGGGGGTCTTTCCAATATGGAACTTGATCAATAAGGAAGTATCTGACTACTTTGAGCTTCAGAGCTTTTGCCTTGTTTCTTTGCAGGCCGTCTGGAGGCTGCAACTCTTGTAGAAAATATATGACATCCTTATACCAGTGACATCGAGCCAATGGGGGCTCCCTTTGAGGGTCTATTTCAGGCAGCTGACCCTGTTGAATCCCTGAGAATTCGTTTATGAAACTTACCCCCAAATCTTGGCAATTGGCTTTAGCCAACAACTTGGCTAAAACTTGACTTTTGATCAATTTGACAGGCTTTATTTCCAGGTCAAATTCCAGAATCTTGGCTATCCACTTACTCTTTCTCCCGTCTATGTCAGGCTGAATAAGAATGTCTTTAACAACGACTGAGGGGACATAAGCGATGATTTTTTACTGCAGGACATAGATTCTAAATGCCTTGAGAGCCTTTACCAGGGCATAGGCTTGCTTCTCCATAGTGTCATACCTAACTTAGGCATCCCTCAATGCTCGGCTAAAATAGGCAACAGGCTGCTCTAGCCCGACCTTGTTTGTCTGTAATAAAACAACAACCACTGTGTCAGGTGAGGCAAAGGAGAAAATGAGGAAATCCTTTGAGTAATCAGGACTAATAAGCACAAGGGATTCATTCAGGGCCTTCTTTATTTGCTCAAAGGAATGTCGCGATTCATAAGTCCACCTCACTTCATTTCCTTTCCTTAACATGGTTGTTATAAGTTTTACCTCCTCATCAAAGTTAGGCACAAACCTCCTAAGAAAATTAATCTTACCAAGGAAAGATTGGAACTCCTTCTTGGACCTCGGGATTGATAAGGCTTGTATTTCCTCAACTCTGCTAGGATCGATCTTGACTCCTTCCACTGATAATATGTGGCCTAGTAACCTTCCCTCCTGCATGGTGAACAAATATTTCTTAGGATTCAATGAAATGCCAAAACTCCTACATTTCAGGAAAACCTTCCTGAGATGACAATGGTGTTCTTTATCAGATTTTGAAAATACTGTGATTTCATCCAGATAGACGACCACAAATTTATCCTTTTCCCTAATGAAAGCTATGTCCATGGAACTTTGAAACATTTCCCCTGCATTCATTAATCCAAACAGAATCTTGGCATACATGAATGTGCCCCATGGAGTGGTAAATGATGTCTTTTCCCTATTCTCAGGCAGAACAGAGACTTGATTGTATCCATAGAAACCATCGATCATGGACATCCTGGATGCTCTTATAACCCTATGCAGTATATGTTCCATCTTTGGTAAGGGGTAGTTATCCTTCCGTGAGCTCTTGTTCAGTCTTCTGAAATCTACACAGAGTCTGATTTCTCCATTCTTTTTCCTTACTGGTACCAAGTTGGCCAGCCACTCTGAATATCTCAGTGGTATGATGATCTGGGGTTGTAGCAGCTTCTTCACTTCCCTCTCCATAATAGGCAACAACATAGGATTGATCTGTCTTAGCTTCTACCTAAACGAATTTGCCTCCCCTTTCAATGGGATTTTATGCTCAATGATAGAAGTGTTATATGTTTTCAGATCTTCATAGGTCCAGGAAAACACATCAGCAAATTCCCTCAAAATTCCAGCGTATTCATACCTCTGCTCCTTTGTCAGACTTTTTGACAATTTGACATACTTGGGCTCACTCTCAGTGCCAATGTTGCACTGAATAGTACCATCGTCATCCTCGGAGATTTACCCTTTTAATGACACATCATTTTTATCAAAAATCCTTTCCAAAAGAACCAATCCCCTTGGAATATGGTTGTTAGGGAGCTGCACAATGTTACGCTATGCTATTTTACTCAAAAAATTACCCCCATCAAGCTCTTCTCCAGAGACATGATCTTGGTCGATATGCATCTCTGAAAATTCTTCGACAGTCTCCAAGAATTTCTTGATCTCGAGATCATCCTCGAATACCTTTCAATGTTTGACGTTGTCAGGTATGGAGGGCCTTCATTTTACTTCCACATCATATCTGAATTTGGGCGGCAAGGGTACTTTGAAATTGCTTGTTGATGTAGCCAAGGAATCTTCCACTGTGTTATTCTCTCTTGGGACAAAAGAAATGTTGAATGCTAAGAAGAAAATGTCAACTAAGTCCCATACCTCATTTCTGTATCTTTTGAGTCGAGGATGCTTATCCTGATAAGAGTTTCTAATCTGCTGGACCACCAACTCTGCATCTTCGAACACTGCTACTTCCTGAATTCCCATTTCCCTTGCAGCTCTTAATCCTAGGACAAGAGATTCACAATCTGCCACATTTTTGGTAGCTTCAAATTCTAGTTTGTATGACAGAGACATGGTTTCCTGAGCAGGTGACACAAAAAACACCCCCGCTCCAGTGCCTTCTCTGGAAAAGGCTCCATCAAAGAACATTTTCCAGACAGGGGTGATGGAGGGAGGAAATTTATGGGAAGTGGTGGGCGGATTTCTGAGTTTTAGAGGAGGCTCGAGAGAATTTGTGAGTTGTAGTACATTGGAACCTAAATTAGTGTCCAGGGAAAAAATGGGATGGTTGGTAGGGTTGGCCTCATCACTGATTATATAGGCCAGTTGGGCTTCCCTGTATAGCGTCCTATGTTCTCCTCCAAACATTGGGATAGTAGCATATGTGAGGTCCATCTGCAAAATTTCCCCCAGTATTTTTATCCAAGATCTTGATAATAACATACCAAACTTGGGGGGGACATCAGCCACTACAATATCCATGACCACACTTTTCATGGGCAACTGAAACAAGGTCACGAATAGGTCTTTGATAACTCCTAGACATTGAACTTTTCTGGAGTCAAATGAATAGAGGTCATGATAGGCTCGGGTGACTTCTAGCATTAACTCTTCCATGATAGTTTTGGGCATGAGGTTGTGAGAAGCCCCCAAATCCATCAAGCAGTTGTGTAGTACCTTGTCATGTATGTTCAAGGAAGTGTAGAAGGGAGGGGATGAGTCATTCCTATCTTCTACCATAGGACCTAGAATAACTACAGGATTTTCATCTTGCAAATTGATGGAGTCTGTGGGAAGGCATGAGACCTCAGACTGTAAAATCTCAGAGAAGGATTTCTTGAACCCTTCATGTTTAATCAATTTGGTTAGGGGCACGGGGATCCTAATCTTTTGAATTTCATGCTCGAAATTAAAAGAAGATGTAAGATTCGAGATTTCTCTTATTTCAGGAACCTGACTCTGTACTATGGGAGAGAGGGGTCAGAGCTTATTACCTATGTGATTGTCTGCTACTTCATTAGCAGGTTTCTCTGTTCTAGTGGATTGTTCAGGAACATTAGGTGCTACTGTCTTTTTCTTAGACCTCGGATCATACCTGCTCTGGCTGCCACTAGCCTTTTCTCTCTTTCTCAGTTCATTTAGCTGATTGTCCATGAGAGACTCCTCGTATGCTGATTGAGTGAGATGAGGGAAAGGAGGAGTGTCCCCGAAGCAATGGATTTCAGGATCAAGCTCATATGTTTCTCCTTCTTCCCCATCGGCCACAAAATTGTTTTGAAAAGGGGCTTGAATTTTCTGGTCTTATATGTCTCTTCCCCTCTTTCTTTGCACAGTCAGGGAAGTAATATTGTTTGGCCTCCTAAAACCTCTTTTGTTTTCGACATTTTGAGGGCCCTTGTATTCTTGCCTCCCCTCTACTTTCATTCTCTCCATCTCTGCAGACAGAGACTTCACCATATTGGTCAGTTCATCCACCTGACGGTGGGGCACCGATGGGCCAGAAGTTGAGGTTTCCGATCTTCCCTTTATTCTGTTTGCGTCGGCCTTGTTCCTCAGTCTATCAGCTGCTAATACATTGGATTCCACTTCTATGGCCTCATCTTGCATTTGAGCTAAGGATGTGTCTCTTCTTTCTCTCAATACAAGACAGAAGTCCAGGCCAAATGCACTAGCATAAGAAATCTTGGCCGAGGCTTCTAAGGGTTTTATTTCGGCAGGAATTTTATTATACATCTTATTGAATATTTTGTAGAAGTCAAAGACAGACTCTCCTTCCATCTTCTTCAAAGACCTGAACTATGTCATGTAATACATGAAATCCTTCCTATGTCCCCACTGCCTCAGGAAAACACTATACAAGGCTTCGATCCCAACAATAGATCCGGGGGCCAATCCTCTAAACCATTTCCTCACCTCACCATCTAGGCTCTGGACGAAAACTCTCATCCAGACATCTTCATTTTCACTGTTCAGGTTGTCTGCATAACTGTAGAAAGAAGCCAGGTTCTCTTCCGCAGTTATGTCCCCTTCCCCAGTGAACTTGGGCATATCCTTCAAGTAATCTCCACCAGGGAGAGGATTCATAGGATGAGGTAGGATTAAGGGAGCATATCTGGCAGCGACTATGGAGTCCATTCTATTTAGAGGGGGATTAGCACCAGCCATAGGAATATTAGGTGGAGGAGAACTTGGAGGAGAAGGAGTTCGCGAAGGGGCTACTAGGAATGAGTCTCGAAGTGGAATGGGAAACAAAAGGGGATTTAAGGAAAAGGCTAATGGGCTCAACTCAGCAGATGCTCCTTTTTGTGTAGGAGTGGTAAAAGTAACAAGAGGAGGAGTGGAAAATATAGGAGTGGGGAAATCTTTTGTGGTCCTTGGTCTATGCCAAGGTACAACTTTAGAGGAGAGGGGAGTGACAAGGATTTCTCCCTCCAATCCCATACCAGGAGGGGAAAACTCAACAAGAACACTCCCGAAATTCAGGAAATGAAAAACCTCATAAAGAGGGCTATTAAGAAACTGAGGAGGAGAAAATGGAGTTCCTACAGATGGAGATGGCGGATTACTTGGTTCGGTGATGGAAGTTTCTTCTTCAGAGGCCTTTCCTTTTCTGAGAACCACCTCTAGATGTGTTTCAGGTGTAGCTAGAGGCAGCTGTGGATGAGACCGCGTGTGTCTGCCTCTAAAATTTACAATTAACACGGCAGGTTCACCATAGTGGAGTCATCACAATGGAGTCGTCAGGTGCACAGTAGAAATATTCAAAGGCTCTGATACCTGATGCACCTTCAGAATCAGAGTCTCAATGTCGTTCAATCCTGGTGAAAATCTTCAGCTTCGACCCCGACAACGATGCCAGAAATGTTAACATCATAAGTCACTCCTGGATTGCTTGCAGGAGTAGAGCCCAATGCCCATCAGTTTTATGTCACGATAAATTTTAATGGGTGATCAAATGGGTAGAGACTCGGGGAGATAGCACTCTAATTCAGGGACTGGTTCTGGTATGTAAGGAACAAAGGAGGTCTTGATCTAACTTCAGTCAGTGAGTTGATTTAAAGATGAGCAGATTGAAGACTTAGTGAGAGGAGTGAACAAACTACCTCAGGTAACACGCCTTTCAACAATTTGTAGAAGAAAAACTATGAATGCAAGATCCTCTTGGTTCAAGGCTTCGGGAAACTAAAAGGGGGACTCGACTGGATCCTCCAATTCCAAGTTCTTCAGTGCTAAGGAAATCACAGGGACTGATTAGAAACGATGCAACTGTTACAGTGATCCAACCTACATCATCCTATAACAGTTACAACTCGATTGGATGCTCCAATTTCGAGTTGCTCTAATACAGTGTAAACAAAGATGTGAAAGAAACTGACATTCATAAGGCAAGAAGTCTCAAAAGTCCACACATAACCAGGAATAACAGTGCTTCATTAAAGATTTACAACCGTGAGCCTTTATCAACCATCGATCATTACAAAATACAAAAACTGAGTCTATATACTCAGAAGAATTCGCCTATCAGAGGCATGCTCAGTCATCCAAAACTTGGTGTCCCTTCAGCCAAATTCGGACGGATATTCTTCGTCAGACGCCACCTTAAATGTGTATGGCTCTTGCAAGGGGAGTAGTTGAGCCATTAAGTGTCGAGTTAGCGTGTGCAAACCTCTCTGGCTAGTCAAGGACTTGGCATGGATTCTTTGGAAAAATTGGTACACATGACTCTCTCGGGAAGACAGCTTGCCAGAACCTCCATACCTTACACTTAATGAATGAGGATAGGTTTCAACCACCCCTTATCACTTTCATTTACTCTAAGAGAAAACCAGGATTGAGGTCGAATCAGATAGCACTTGGGGATCACAATGATCCCTTCTGTGAACAAACATGACGCCTTTGGCACCTCTTGCACAACTCTTTTCTTTCCCAAGTGACCAAGGACTATGACCTTGTGATTGTTCTCAAAGGCTATTTCGACGTTCGTGAATAGGAAGGAGATGATCCTTTATTATCGCAGTCGCGATGAGAGAAATGTCGAGATGGCTTAATTGGGTGCCACGTGTCCCTCTCAGATCTGACGGTCCTGAACTCACTCGGTGATGCTGTGGGCCCGGGTCCTGGACGCTCTTGGTACTTCGCACCTCGGGGATATGAATGAGCTTCTCCTTGCGCTTCAAAGTCACTATGGGCGAAAAGGCGAGGAGCCTAATCGCACACCAGGTGTCCCCTTTGGATGGACGACTGAGAGTGCTTTGTGATATTGTGGGCCCGACTCTGGGCGCTTTTGGCACTTCAGGGTTTGGGGTTTCAAGATGTAGAACGACATAGAATCCTCACCCTTCGAACTCCCGAATTCCGAAATGCCGATGTGACTGGATCACGTGCCACGTGTCCTTTGGATGGACGACTGTTATCTTTTCCTGCATACAATATGGGTGCCATCCATTGTGCTAATCTCAGCGCAACTCCGCTAACCACGATTTTCCGCCAACCGTCGATCTGCTCTTACGGATGAATCCGGACCGTAGACAATATAATCTCGCTTGCTTACTTGCTTGGAAGCCTAAAACGAGATTTTTTTCGCGCTGCGCTCGGGCGCTTCTTGTGCAACTTGAAGACCTGAATACTCTTGTGACCAGGACAAGAAATGTTACTCACACCAAGGATATGTCTTGTTGTTCAATAGATGAACTAATTAGTTCTCTGTTGACACACGAGACCATATTGCATCTCACAGATGAGTCAATCGCCAATGCCTTCAAAACTCAATTATCTTTCAACAGAGGGAGAGGAAGAGGAAGAGGTAGAGGTCACCAAGGAAGAGGGAGCAATCCAAGTAACCCTCACTCAAGTGGAGGACACAAACAACAGAACCCGAATCAAAATTTCCAAGGTCACAGACAACATAATCAGAATCAGAGTTTCCAACCTCAATGAGGTAGAGGGAGAAGATGAAATGACAAATCAAGCATACAATGTTATTACTGCAAAAAAATTGGACACTATGAATCTGAATGCCAGAAGCAGTACCGAGATCATTTTTCAGGCATAGCACATATCTCACATCATGAAGGAGAAATCTCCAAAGGTATGTTTCTCTCATGCCACAAGAATGAAGAACATCATAAAGATCCCTGGTTGTTGAAAAGTGGATGCAACAATCACATGATAGGTAACAAAGATTTACTTTCATGCATTGATTCTTCAATTTCATTTGATATTACACTTGGAATTGATTCCTTAGTCAAATTTCAATGAAAAGGAAATGTACCTATTCTTACTAAACAAAATGTAAAGAAAGACATAAACAATGTCTGTCATGTTCCAGAACTGAAACATAATCTATTAAGTGTAGGACAACTCGTTGAATATGGATATAACGTACTTTTTGAGGGAGCATCATGCAGGATATATGATAAAACACCCAACAAAAAATTGATTTCTGAAATCCACATGACTCAAAATAGGATGTTTCCCCTGACCCTTAGAACTGCAAATTTGATCCAATCATATGCACAAAGTGCATCCACCCCCAATGAAACTATGGTTTGGCATACAAGATTTGGAAATATACCCTTTCAGAGTCTAATTCTTATACAAAAGCACTCCATGGTCAAAGGTCTCCCTATTTTCAAAGAGAAAAATCTCGCATGTGAGTCTTGCATACTTGGAAAACATAAGAGAACTAGTTTTCCATAGTCCTCCACTGAAGCCAAACAACATCTCGAACTTTTTCACACTAACCTTTGTGGCCCAATGCAAACAGAGTCAATAGGTGGTAGACTTTATTTTCTAACGTTTATTGATGACTTTAGTAGGGAAATCTGGATCTATTTTCTCAGACACAAGTCTGAAACTTTTGCAAAATTCAAAGAATTCAAAGTAGAAGCTGAAAAACAGAGTGAAAAATATATCAAAACTATTAGGTCAGATGGAGGAGGAGAATAAAACTCCAAATAATTTGCAAATTTCTTCAAATCACAAGGTATCATCATGCAAACTACAACCAGGTATACTCCACAACAGAATGGAGTCGCTAAAAGGAAAAATTAGACAATTATGAACATGGAAATAAGCCTAGTCAAAGAGGAATGTATGTCAAATACTTTTTGGGCTGAAGCAGTATCATGCTCAGCTTATCTCTTGAATAGATCTCCAACCACCGGTCTAAAGATGAAGGTCCCTCAAGAAGCATGGAGTGGGACCAAGCTAAATGTTTCTCATCTAAGGACATTTGGATGCATAGCATACGCTCAGATACCTTCTGAATTAAGGAAGAAACTGGATGATAGAAGTGAGAGATGTATCTTTACTGGATACAATGAAACATCAAAAGATTACAGGATTTACAATCCAATCTCGAAGAAACAAATTCTTAGCAGAGATGTAAAATTTCTGGAAAATCAACTCTGAAACGAATCTAAAAATCAGCAAATGGACAATCAAAATCCATTGCTGCCCAGTCCTGAAAATGCAGAAGAATCATGACAACCAATACCTCAACCTACTCTTCCAAGATTGCAGGTATAAGGACAATCTAAAAACTCTCAGGATAACTCAACTTCCAGAAGAGACTCATCCTCTGAACTTCCAAATCAGAGAACTTGAAGTTTGAGAGAAATCCATCAACAGTTGGATGACATTGAACAACACAATATTTTTGCATTAATGTCATGTCAACCTACATATTTTAAAGAAGCAACTAAGGAGCCACATTGGG
>SNQJ01S0000635.1:23419-54429 GCA_010110895.2 Picea sitchensis
TTTTAATATAAAATAGATATATTTGAATTATATGTAGGTTTAAGTGACATATATACCATAACATGTGTCATGCATATTGTTTTTTGAAAAATATTAATAAGATACCTCGCAATATGAGTGGAAATGAGTGTAATTCCTTTTTGGAAACGTTGCACTGAAGGTAGTTAGGTGAATCAAAGATGTGATCAACGCGAAGTTTTTCTTTGAACTTTTAACAATAATAACAATAATAGTTAACATGTTTCAAAGATTCAATTTTGTATGTGTCAAATTTTGTGCAGGGATTGATAGTTGCAACGTCCCCTCCCCCTCCGTTACATCAATGCACAACGATGAACAGAAGTTTTTTTTTTTTTTCAGACGCATTAGGAAATTAATATCATCACATAATTCATAGCAACACACAACAACAACACATCATAATTAAAAACATTACAAGCGGCACACCATCGAAATAAATAACGACACAAGCCAGCGCATCAATATATTAAACAATGACACATGCTCAACGCATAAACATAAATAACTTCGACACATCACAATCATCGGAAGAAAAATATAAATAATGATCAACGAGATACACTACTTTCCCAACCTATCGTGCAATGTTAGGACCTCCAGGACAATACTGAACACCCTCACGGTGCTATTGGAATCGTACACCAATGCTAGTCTTTTTGTAGTGGACGGAACTTGATAATGGATGAGGGAAATACCTAGAGTTTTGAATTTACAAAAATATTCTAAATATTTTGAAATATTTTTTACATGGATTTGGTAAATCATACCGATCTATAGAAATGACATGCCTCTCCTTCGTGGCACAACAATCCTCCATCATGCCTAGAGTTTTGAGTTTACACAAATTTTAAAGAAATTTTGAAATATTTTTTATATGGATTTGCTAGACCTTACCGATGTATAGAAATGACTTGCTTCTCCTTCGTGCCACATCAATCCTCCATCGTCTTCAATATTCTTGGAATTTGTGGCTCCCCATCCATGGATGACTAAAGAACAAATTTGGTTGGACATTGCACCATATGATCAATCCGAATTTCATATGTGAATAGAATACACAAATTTTCAATTTTTTTGGCCAATTCAAACGAATTACATGAATTTTCGAATCAAATCCATCCTCGCTTCAATATTCTTGGGATGGGTGGCTCACCATCCATTGATGGCTAAGGAACAAGATTGGTTGGACATTGATATCAAATCAGTCCTCCATTGACTTCAATATTGTTGGGATGAGTGGTTGAACAAGTGATATCAAATCAATCCTCAATCCACCTTCTAATTTCATATTAATCGGTGAATAAAATACACTAATTTGTTTTTGGCTAATTCAAGAGAATTAAAAGAATTTTGGATTTTTTTAACCAATTCTGTGATATCAACCCCTTTTAATAATGTGGTTGTTAATAAGACTACTTTTAATAATGTGGTATAATTGTCACATAATTGTTTAACAAAATCGTAAAGAAAGGAACATCATAAATAACAAATGATGTGACAATTTTCTTTGGGAAGGTTAAACATTTTTATATTTCGCTGAGTAACATATCTATGAAAGGTGGCATTAAAGTTCTAAAATGAATCATGTATAAACAGTCTTGAACAATGAGTCAGAGAGTGTCAACAGACCCACAAAATTATCGGCATTGATACTCAGCTTGTTGAGCTCGACCTCGATCGTTACTGCATGCAAACAGAAAGCCATTCCTATTCCTCGGAGGCTGTGCAAACTGCAATTTTAGGGAATGCGAATCTCTATCATCCTTATCCATCCTGTACCCTTGTAAAGCCTCCATAGTAGTTGCAACACATTTTGGGTTATCAAAATCGACAAAACATAGAACAACAACATTAACGTTGGGGTCTACTTCAAGTTTATTTCTATATTCCTTTGACTTATTGACAATCCTTATTTCTTTGAAACCGAGAAAATGGCGAAATATGTGAGCTACCTCTCTGCCACTACAATTACTTGTAATTCCCTCAACAAACAGTGTGTTGGATGCATCTGTTGGTAGACCATGATCTGATGTGTTAAATATAATGTAACCTCAATAGTCTGACTGTACAGTGCCAATTGTCCTAGCGAGCTGTACTTTCGTTTCTTTATTTGTTTGATCCTATTTAGCTCAACTCTTTTCCCTTTTCTCAATGTACTCTTTTCCTCACAGACTCAATATACTGAATACTATTTTCTGCTCTACTCTTTCTCTGTATTATTTGCTTCTCATTTTATCATTGTATCAGAGCTTCAGATGTAAGCCTCTTCACACACACTGGAGAGCAACCCGATCCTAATAGGTGCAGAGCTTAAACTATCAATGAGAGCACAGGACGTAGATTCTTCACAAAGCTTGTAGAGCAGTCTGCTAGTCCGCTCAAAAGATCATTGCAGTCAAAAAGTGTGAGGAAGATGAAACTGCAGAAGGAAGAAACAATAAAGAATTGTAAGCATTTAAAGATTCGTGAAATATTCACAAAAACGAGTTGCAGAGGGAAAGATTCATGAAATTCTTTCCAATTCGTGAAAGATTCACAAATTTCCTTCTTCAGGAGAAATTCTTTGTAGAAGCAGCAAAGAACATGCCAAAGAAGCAAAGGACAATAAGACACAGCCGTAAGATCATCCCTGGTTCAGAAAGGACGAGGAGCGCGCAGAAAATGAAAAAGATTTTCAGCCGTCAGATTTAGCGCAGAGGACCGAAAGCCATCAAATTCAGGAGGTTTAGTCCTCTAGAGCACACAGGAGAAAAGTTGACTTACGAAGTCGCGAAATATCAAAATTGTTGGGACCGTCCATCAAGAAGGATACGTGGCTAGATCTCGGCATTTCGCTAACTCTCGGGGAGTAAAGGTCAGAGAACACAACGGTAACAATTCGCGAATCGCAAAAACATGACACTCGATCTAAGTCGTTGGATCGAGAAAGATCATGAACCGTCGATCTGACACTTTTGAGAAATTGAGAATCTGGAATTGGACGAGTAGAGGAGACTGCACTCAATACCTCGATACGTGAAATCTCGAAATCACAAAATCACTCCAACCGTTGGATCTAGAGTGACAGGTGGAGATGATCCGGAAGCCATCGACGTTTTTGGCACTAGGAGAACGAAGGTGAAGACTGGGGAAAAATCACGAAAGAACATTTCACGAAAGAATCAGGACCCTCCATCTCAGAGGACAGGTGGTAGCAGATCCAAGCGCCATCGCGATTTCGACAATTGGGAAATCAAAGGTGAGAGTTCAATGAACTCGTGATATGCAAAACTTTGACGGGGTGTGAGCCGTCAGATCAGGAGGAGCGTGAACTGTTGATTTGGGAGGCTCCAAAATTTTGGCATTTCGGAGTTCAATGTTTGGAGAACATTGTGACGAGCGTTCAAAGGTCACAGAATACTGATCAACGAAATTCTGAAAAGATTTGAACCATTAGATCATAGGAGGATCTAGACCGTCGATCCACAATAGAGAATAGATCGTAGTTTCGGATTTCAGGATTCCAAGGAGGAAAGGTTGGAGTTGCATCGCAACTTCGCAAACCTTGAAATCCTGAAAAGTGGACCGTGGTCATAGCACTTTGGTCATGTGGAGGAAGGATAGGAGAGGAGCTGAGGGCTTGTTAAGCCCCTTTTAGAGTTCGTGAGTTGGAGAGTCAGGAGTGGCTCACACGCTAATACTCTCGAGGTCGCGAAACACGACGTGCCCTTTGTGGGCTAAGCTAGTGCTCATGTGGAGAAGGAGCTCTCTCTTAGTGCTTATTCATGCAAGGTCGAGTTCATATTTGGACCGATTCCTCCATTACAATTGCTATAGTTGCAAAATAACAGAGCTTGGAGCCCTAAATCAGTAGATCTTTCGCTCGGATAGTCAAATCTAGCCAGATCGAAGTCAAAGAAGTAGTCTACACCACATATTTTGGTATGAAGCCACTTCAATAAATTCGAAGACCCGATTTTCACGCATGAAACAGATAAAAAAATAAAATTCTTTCAATTCTTTTTCTGTTGTGTTAAATTTTTTTAAAGATGGCCATGTCTAGTAATTTAGGACCAACTCAAGGACCGATTCTTCTTGGAAAGAATTATGAGTTTTGGTCTCTTCGAATGAGATCCTTCTTGCAAGCACAAGAGTGCTAGGATCTAGTGGATATTTGATATGTGGAACTAGATCCAAGAGACCTTGCTGCCATGACCAACCAAAAAAGAACTGCTCAGGCAACATAGAGGAACAAAGAGAATAAATCCAAATTCTGGATTCAAAATTCAGTGGATGACTTGATTTTCTCAAAAATCATAGGTGTTGTTACTTCAAAATAGGCATGGGACATCCTTAAATCAACCTACCAATGAAATGACAGGGTCAAAACAATCAAACTGCAGACCTTGTGGACACAATTCGAGACTTTAAGAATGATAGAGTTTGAAAATGTTGATCAGTTTATGACCAAAGTCATGGGAATCCTGAACCAGATCAGATTGACCGGTGAAGCCATGCCTGATCAACGCATTGTTGAGAAAGTCCTCAGAAGTTTAACAAATAAATTCGAAATGATCGTTACAACAATCCTTGAATCCAAGGATCTGTCATGTTTTTCAATAGATGAACTAATTAGTTCTCTGTTGACACACGAGACCAGACTGCATCTCACAGATGAGTCAATCGCCAATGCCTTCAAAACTCAATTATCTTTCAGCAGAGGGAGAGGCAGAGGCAGAGGTAGAGGTCACCAACGAAGAGGGAGCAGTCCAAGTAACCCTCACTCAAGTGGAGGACACAAACAACAGAACCCGAATCAAAATTTCCAAGGTCACAGACAACAGAATCAGAATCAGAGTTTCCAACCTCAATGAGGTAGAGGGAGAATATCAAATGACAAATCAAGCATACAATGTTATTACTGGAAAAATTTTGGACACTATGAATCTGAATGCCGGAAGAAGCATGAAGATCATCTTTCAGGCATAGCACATATCTCACATCATGAAGGAGAAACCTCCAAAGGTATGTTTCTCTCATGCCACAAGAATGAAGAACATCATAAAGATCTCTGGTTGTTGGAAAGTGGATGCAACAATCACATGACAGGTAACAAAGATTTACTTTCATGCATTGATTCTTCAATGTCATCTAATATTACACTTGGAAATGATTCCTTCGTCAAAGTTCAATGAAAAGGAAATGTACCTATTCTTACTAAACAAAATGTAAAGAAAGACATAAACAATGTCTGTCATGTTCTAGATCTGAAACATAATCTATTAAGTGTAGTACAACTCATTGAAGATGGATATAAGGTACCTTTTAAGGGAGCATCATGCATGATATATGATAAAACACCCAACAAAAAATTGATTTCTGAAATCCACATGACTCAAAATAGGATGTTTCACCTGACTCTTAGAACTGCAAATTTGATCCAATCATATGCATGAAGTGCATCCACCTCCAATGAAACTATGGTTTGGCATACAAGATTTGGACATATACCCTTTCAGAGTCTAATTATTCTACAAAAACACTCCATGGTCAAAGGTATCCCTATTTTCAAAGAGAAAAATCCCGCATGTGAGTCTTGCATACTTGGGAAACATAAGAGAACTAGTTTTCCACAGTCCTCCACTCAAGCCAAACAACATCTCGAACTTGTTCACGCTGACCTATGTGGCCCAATGAAAACAGAGTCAATAGGTGGTAGACTTTATTTTCTAACATTTATTGATGACTTTAGCAGGAAAAGATGGATCTATTTTCTCAGACACAAGTCTGAAACTTTTGCAAAATTCAAAGAATTCAAAGAAAAAGTTGAAAAACAGAGTGGAAAATATATCAAAACTCTCACGTCACATGGAGCAGGAGAATACAACTCCAAATAATTTGCAAATTTCTTCAAATCACAAGGCATCATCATGCAAACTACAACCAGGTATACTCCACAACAGAATGGAGTCGCTAAAAGGAAAAATCAGACAATTATGAACATGGAAATAAGCCTAGTCAAAGAGGAATGTATGTCAAATACTTTTTGGGCTGAAGCAGTATCATGCTCAGCTTATCTCTTGAATAGATCTCGAACCACCAGTCTAAAGATGAAGGTCCCTCAAGAAGCATGGAGTGGGACCAAGTTAAATGTTGCTCATCTAAGGACATTTGGATGCATATCATACGCTCACATACCTTCCGAATTAAGGAAGAAACTGGATGATAGAAGTGAGAAATGTATCTTTACTGGATACAAAGAAACATGAAAAGCTTACAGGAATTACAATCCAATCTCGAAGAAACAAATTATCAGCAGAGATGTAAAATTTTTGGAAAATCAACTCTAGAACGAATCTAAAAATCAGCAAATGGACAGTCAAAATCCATTGCTTCCCAGTCCTGAAAATGCAGAAGATTCAAGACAACCAATACCTCAACCCGCTCTTCCAAGATTGCAGGTATAGGGAAAATCTGAAAACTCTCAGGATAACTCAACTTCCAAAAGAGACTCATCCTCTGATCTTCCAAATCAGAGAACTCGAAGTTTGAGAGAAATCCATCAGCAGTTGGATGACATTAAACAACACAATATTTTTTCATTAATGTTATGTCAACCTACATATTTTAAAGAAGCAACTAAGGAGCCACATTGGGTTCAAGCCATGAACCAAGAGATTGACTCCAATGAGAAGAACAAGACATGGGATCTTGTTGATCTGCCTAGACACAAGAAAAGTATTGATGTCAAGTGGGTTTACAAAACTAAAGTCAATGAAAAGGGACAGATTGAAAAGCACAAGGTAAGACTTGTTGCCAAAGGATACTCACAAAAACCAGGTACTGATTATGGTGAAAATTTTGCTCCAGTAGAAAGGTTGGATACTCTAAGGAATCTATTGGACATAGAAGCCCAACACAAATGGCAAGTATACCAGATGGATGTCAAGTCAGCTTTCCTAAATGGTGTCTTAGAAGAAGAGGTCTATGTGGATCAACCACCTGGATTTGAAGTCCAAGAGCATCCAACCAAAGTGTATCAGTTGAAGAAAGCCTTGTATGGATTAAAACAAGCTCCAGAAGCTTGGTACAATAGAATTTACACTTACCTGATCAAAAGTGGTTTTAGCAGAAGCCAAAATGAGCGAACTTTATACACCAAAATGGATCAGCACGGTAAAATTATGATTGTATGTTTATATGTTGATGACATGATATATACTGAAAATCTTGAGTTAACGATTTTTAAACATGCCATGCAATCTGATTTTGAGATGACAGATCTTGGCATAATGAAACATTTTTTGGGTATTGAGGTTGATCAATCAACCAAAGGAATTTTTGTCTGTCGTCAAAAGTATGCAGCATACATCATCAAAAGATTTTGCATGGAAGACTGCAATCCAGTAGACATGCCTATACCCCTGGGCACAAAATTGAGTAAGCAAGATGAAGGACCTACAATGGATTCTACCCTATGAAAAATCTTAGTAGGCATTTTGTTGTATCTTACAACAACTAGGCCTGATATAATGTATGCATCCAGCCTTGTTTCCAGGTTTATGGAATCCCCCAAAGATTCTCACTGGAAGATGGCGAAAAGGATTTTGAGATATGTTGCAGGAACTCTCAATTTTGGCTTATGGTACACTCAATCTGATGATAATCATCTCTCCAGTTACACAGACGGTGATTTTGCAGGTATCCCAAATGACAGGAAAAGCACCTCGAAACATTCTTTTAACTTGGGCACGAACCTGATTTCATCGGCATCAAAGAAGCAACCAATTGTATCAATATCGTCTATAGAGGCAGAGTATGTCGTTGCTACCTCATCTTCCTGTCAAGATGTGTGACTGAGAAGAATATTGAAAGATATGTCACATACATAAAAGGATCCAACTCCTATCTTTTGTGAAAACACCTCAACAATTGCTCTATCCAAAAATCATGTGTTTCACAAGAAAAGCAAGCATATTGACACTCACTTTCACTTCATTCACGAGCTCATCACTAATGGTGACATGTCTCTTCAATTCTATGGCTCTCGAGATCAACTCACAAATATTTTTACCAAGCCACTAAGAAAATCCATTTTTGATTTTCAAAGACAACACTTGGGCATTATCAGTGCTGATGTTTGTAACTCTTGAGTTTAAGAGGGAGTGTTAAATATAATGTAACCTCAATAGTCTGATTGTGATGGTTGGTACATAGAGGATGGGGAGAATTTTGTCATTAGAATTTCAATTTCTTCCTCCTCCTGGGAATTTTTATATGCATCTCTCAAAAAACAGCATCGAAGAGTGATTGGAGTTAACTTATGTTGTGTTTGTGTTTTGTGTGAGTTGTCTTACATTTTGTCCTATGTGGAGAGACCTATACATGTTGTCTTATTTTTCCACTACACTACCGCACTTGCACATGTTCTCTAGGTGATTACACAAGTGGCATGGAAATGCAGCTTTGTTGGCCAGATGTATTGCTTGGTTTGTAGACATGGAGTGTCATATTACTATGCCTCCTAGTTTCCATTTTTACTATGTGGTGGTTTATAGGAAAAGGGTTTTGGGGTTCTTGTTTGTTGGTTCTTTTCATGAGAGTGATTTTTAGTTGGTATCTCTATGAGTGGTTTCCTTTGTTTTGTTGTTGTGGCATTTTGTGTTTCGAACTTAGTGGTAGTGGAATTGATATTTCATTCCACAAGTTTTCTTTCAGGAATTCGATTTTAAGTTCATGGTTGAGTTCTTGATTTAAAACTAATCAAAAAAATGGAATGGGAGGGAAAGTAGCTATGTTTTATTGACTTGGTTATTACCTCATATTTAGAAAGACAAATTAAAGTGTTAAAGACCACATTACAACCTTTAAATGGAAAGAGTAATCACAACCTATAGAGGGACTGTAATAGTGCCCATGGAAACAAATGGAGGTTAATCACGCCTATGGAGATAAAGGCCAATCACAATTGTGAAAGTGAAGGGTGTTTGTGTTTATGTAGAGAAAATTGATTGCACTCATGGAGATGAAGGGTGACTTTGCTCACAAAGTTGAAGGTGGCCTGCAACACCCTCTCTCTGAACCTTGAGTATATGTAATGAATCATGATTGGTGATTGTCATCTCTAATCCTTGAGTATATAAAATTAATCACGATTGGTGACTACCATACAACTACAAGTAAATATTGTAAATGTATTACTGTTTAGTTGTAAATCCCCAAAAATTTGACTTGCGGGTGAAGCCTTAAAGTATTGGCCATGATATCACTAGAGGAATTTGAGGAGGCCCTATTAAACTAAAAGACCTCAAGATTTATTCAGATTATTTTCCTTATCCCAGATTTCAAGATAAATAGGTTAATGAGGGAACTTGGGAGTTCAACAACCAACCACCTCAATGAATAAAAGTATGGATGGTTTCCAAAAGGGACAGCTAGAGGACAACATGAAAGATCATCACGGGTCCCCATGATTGGCCCATGAGTTTCCTTCTAATAGAAAAAACAGAAGGATAGGTCGAGAACCTTCCCAAGCTATCCGTGCAAGAGAAACACATGATTTCAAAGAGCGGATATGAGATTCTCCAAAGGGGGGCATGGTAGTTGGACTCAATGGAGAGTCCAGAACACCCATAAGTATTTCTCTTTCTGTGTAGCTTAATTTAAAGTAAATAATTTATGCTTGTAATGGTTTTTAATTGTGTATGCATGTTTTATAAGCTTGTCATTGTTCCATTTAGAAGCATATATGGTTGGGTGATAATGTATCTGAGTAGAATGCCACGTGCATTGCGCACCTGAACATGAACACACTACAAATGTTCTAAACTATGGAAAATAAGCACGTATCTATGAATTTCTAGCGTGCACAATAGTGTAGACGTTGTGGAAAAAATAGATGGCCTGTTCAAAACCTTAGAGAAAACTAGGAACAAGTTCCTCTGAGTTTAAGTCCTGAATGAGACTGCTAATTTAGGAGGGAACCCATGTTTTAAACCAGGCTAATGACCACCATTAATCCTTTATATAATTTCTACTAAGAAAACTGAACCTTCTAATTTAAACCAATATACACTTAAAAAGATCTTTTAGCTTCAAATTTCTCCCAAAAACACAATTATTTTGACTTTTATGCATATGAGCTCAAGCACATAATTACAAAACTCTATCCCTAATGTTGCATGCAAATCAATATTTCACTTTGACTCTGTGTTTCCATTATGAGTGTGATAAACCAAATTTTGTTTTCTGAATAACAATAATCTTTCTACTTAAAAAAAAAAATTATAGGAGAAAATAAAACCTTCTCTGAACTGTTGCGAAATTAGAAAATTAAAGAAAGCATCAAGGGTTTCTATGCCAAGAAGAACCCTTCACAATGGTGACTTTCAAAGGATGGCAACAACATGCAACAAATATGGGGTTTCTGAACTGACCCGTTTAGAGATTTAAAATATGGAGAATAACTTCCCCGTCAACCAAAAGAAAACTCAATTAATTCAAATTTCATCAAGTATGTCGAATTCTGCCAATTTTGATATTCGTGCAGGTCACTTTGAGTAGCCAAAATTTCTCAGGACAACGACTGCATATTTCTTATCCTTCATCGAATCAGGAACTCTGCATTGCCTTGGTCCTATTGGCTTCAAAACCCTTGATTTGTGGCCTCCTCTCTATCTCTGCAATCTCTTCACTGGCTCTACGACCTCCTCTATGAATATGTGCCCTCTTCTCTATCTCTGCAAGATCTTCACTGGCTATGCAACCTCCTCTATGGATCTTCACCCTCTTCTCTGTTCAACAAAATATTTACTTCACAACTTAGCGCATGGATTCAAAACTTCCCGTGTTTATGGAATATGGAATCTACCATAAACTTGTGTAAACAAATATCCAGGAGTTTGTAGGTGTGAAAACTGGTTGTAGAGGTGGTTGTAGTAGTTTAGAATCTAGGCGGTTGACATTCTAAGTCGCTTATGAAACAGATACAGAGATGCCCGCATTGTGTTTCTCTTTATACCAAGTTCTTTTATGATAATTTGCGACAAACTCACTATTTATGCAATAATTGCAGGCATTAGTAGACCAGAAATATAGAGCCTTGGGTAACATTCCTATTGGAGGCAGTTGTAGTCAGAACAATCCCTCCAACAAGAGAAATTCCAATAAAGGGCTCACTAGCCCCCTCTTGATTTCTACAACGTCGTTCCTTCCCTCTAACCTCTTTTTCTAATACCAGTATGAAAGGAAGGGAGAAACGAGGATGGACATCTACGGTTGTATATCAACTCGATATCATGAAATCACACGTAAATTCCTAAGCTACTTCTCTCTGAAACTTGATCGCCTACTCCATTGAACCAAAAACATATATAAATACTCAAAGGAAGGATCTAGATATATTTTAGAAAATATCTAGAAAGTGTTTGAGAAATATATGGATGCAAACTCTATGGAATAGGAACTCTCTGGAATAGATCTGCATAATGCACTTTCTATAACATCTTTCACCTACTTCATTAAATGCCACAAGAGTATTTAAATTTCAACATTTTTCCACTATACTATGGTACCTACAAATGAGCTCTTGAAGATTACATGGTGGCATGGGAATGCATTGTATATTTTGGCCATATGTGTTGCTTGTGCTATAGAACTGGAGGGTTTTATCGCTATGCATTTTGGTTTCATTTAGACCACATGGGTGGTTTGTAGGAAGAGGGATTTCGGGTTCTTTTTCTTTGGTTTCTTTTCATGCTGGTACTTTTTCATTGGTAGCTCTATGAGTTGTTTAAGATGCCTTGGCTATTGTCTTGTATTTCATTTCCAACTTCATTTCAAAGAACTAAAGCTTTCACTCTAAGAGATTGATTTCATGCATTGGAGACTAATTGAGGTTAATCATTGTTGTGGAGACAAAGGAAATCATGTTCTTGAAGATAATGACTAATCTCACTTGTGAAGGCTAAGGGTGATCGTGCTTATGGAGAGAAGGTCGATTTCAAGCTTGGATATGAAGGTTGATTGTGATCACAAAGATGAAGGGGGATATGGAGATGAAGATGATCTCACTCATCAAAATGAAAGTAATCACACTCTTAAAGAGGAAGAACAATAATCACCATTTTGGGTAAATGAAACGATTGGGAATGTGGAAGGATAAACAGTTAGGCATTTGAAGCTTCTCAAAGAGAATTCAAAAGAAATAAATCGACGTATAAATTTGTCTTAATTAGAAAGACGAGGGGTATTGATGAATGATTGGTTATTCCGGGAAGAATGATAACATACTCAAAACTAGAGTGACCTTCAAGAAGGTTGGATATGTTTTGAATCATTTCTTCAAGATAGTGGTAGTGAAGAAACACATAGCCCAAGGGGGATTGATTTCACATGTTGGAAAAGTGAGGTGGTTAATTAAATACTCAAATCGAGCCACCTGTGATTAGTTGAGATATGTTCAATAACCTTAATAAGTCATTGGGTAAAAATTCCAAATATTCCACTTAAAAATTCAACTCAATATGAGAAGTATTGATTATCTTTTTTATCTTAGTTCACATTCAAATTTAATATCATTCTAGCTAGTAGAAAATATTTGAATCGAAATGTAAGACCATCCCTAACCATTTCATTTTTTAAAAGTCAGTTAAAAAGCTGATCCTGTTTCTTTGTTTTTCTAAATGTTAGAGGTTATATTTGTGCAATAAGAGAGATTTGGATAATTTTTTTTGAAAAGCCAAATTTGCAAGGGATCACTTTGGGTTATATTCAAGTCTAGAAAGGAGAAATTTTAGTCATGCAACTTCCTTTTCTTCATCTCAAATTTTCCATCAATTCATTAAAAGAATTTCAATCTTTTATTTATTTATTCCTATAAATATTTAACATGCATTTCAAAAAAAAAGAATGGTTTCAAACTCACCTTCTATGTTGCAAACTCCACCTTTTTTGTTTCTTCCCTTTTGTTTAATATCAAGAAGACCCTAACAATAGGGGTTTAGTCTATTTACCCTTTCACAATGAGATTTGTTTTGGGGGGATTGGGGTATGTATTGGACTCATACCATTCACTATGTTGGATCCGCCAACATGTCAGTATTAGAGTTTTTTAAAAGAATGTGTTTGGGTTTCATGGTGCACACCTTATAGCACACACACACACTAGCGTATTGCTTATTTTCAAGCATATCATGGTAATTCGATATTAAAAAAAACAATATTTCTCTTTTCACAATGTGCAATTGTGTCTTTGTTAATATATAATGCATTACTTGGCTACATGTTTTTTAAAAAACAATTTCGGTTTTACCAATGTGCACTATACATTAATTATGCACGAATGTGTATCATTGTATATTGTGTGCACTACTAGAATGTATTGTTGTACAAAACCCACCAACTAAACCCAAATCAATTTTAGCCTAAAATTCTTTACTTAGCTTGTAAAACATATTTCACGGGTTGTATGTTTCATTACTCAATTTTTTTATTAATAGAACATGACTAATATAAGATCAATGAATAAAAATTGTAGCAACGAGAACAAGACAAGTGCATCCTAAGAAGAGAACATGGAAAGTTATTTTAAATTTTATTATAAAATAGATATATTTGAATTATATGTAGGTTTAAGTGACGTATATACCATAACATGTGTCATGCATATTTTTTTTTGAAAAATCTTAATAAGATACCTCGCAATATGAGTGGAAATGAGTGTAATTTTTTTTTGGAAACGTTGCACCGAAGGTTGTTAGGTGAATCAAAGATGTGATCAACACGAAGTTTTTCTTTGAACTTTTAACAATAATAACAATAATAGTTAACATGTTTCAAACATTCAATTTTGTATGTGTCAAATTGTGTGCAGGGATTGATAGTTGCAACGTCCCCTTCGTTACATGAATGCACAACGATGAACAAAAGTTTTTTTTTTTTTTCAAACGCATTAGGAAATTATTGTCATCACATAATTCATAGCAACACACAACAACACCACATCATAATTAAAAGCATTACAAGCAGCACCCCATCGAAATAAATAATGACACAAGCAAACGCATTAATATATTAAACAATGACACATGTTGAATGCATAAACATAAATAGCTTCGACACATCACAATCATCGGAAGAAAAATATAAATAATGATCAACCAGATATGGAACATCGAATAACTACTTTCCCAACCTATTGTGCAATGTTAGGACCTCCAGGACAATACTGAACACCCTCACGGTGCTATTGGAATCCTACACCAATGCTAGTCTTTTTGTAGTGGACGAAACTTGATAATGGATGAGGGAAATACCTAGAGTTTTGAATTTACAAAAATATTCTAAACATTTTGAAATATTTTTTACATGGATTTGCTAAATCATACCGATCTATAGAAATGACATGCCTCTCCTTCGTGGCACAACAATCCTCCATCATGCCTAGAGTTTTGAGTTTACACAATTTTTAAAGAAATTTTGAAATATTTTTTATATGGATTTGCTAGACCTTTGCCGATGTATAGAAATGACCTGCTTCTCCTTCGTGCCACATCAATCCTCCATCGTTTTCAATATTATTGGGATTTGTGGCTCCCCATCCATGGATGACTAAAGAACAAATTTTGTTGGACATTTCACCATATGATCAATCCGAATTTCATATGTGAACATAATACACAAATTTTCAATTTTTTTGGCCAATTCAAACGAATTACCTGAATTTTCGAATCAAATCCATCCTCGCTTCAATATTCTTGGGATGGGTGGCTCACCATCCATTGATGGCTAAGGAACAAGATTGGTTGGACATTGATATCAAATCAATCCTCCATCGACTTCAATATTTTTGGCATGAGTGGCTGAACAAGTGATATCAAATCAATCCTCAATCCACCTCCTAATTTCATATTAATCGATGAATAAAATACACTAATTTGTTTTTGACTAATTCAAGAGAATTAAAAGAATTTTGGATTTTTTTAACCAATTCTGTGATATCAACCCCTTTTAATAATGTGGTTGTTAATAAGACTACTTTTAATAATGTGGTATAATTGTCACATAATTGTTTAACACAATCGTAAAGAAAGGAACATCATAAATAACAAATGATGTGACAATTTTCTTTGGGAAGGTTAAACATTTTTATATTTCACTGAATAACATATCTATGAAAGGTGGCATTAAAGTTATAAAATGAATCATGTATAAATAGTCTTGAACAACGAGTCATAGAGTGTCAATAGAGCCACAAAATTATCGACATTGATACTCATCTTGTTGAGCTCGATCTCGATCATTACTGCATGCAAATGGAAAGCCATTCCCATTCCTCGGAGGATGTGAAAACTGCAACTTTAGGGAAGGCGAATCTCTATCATCCTTATCCATCTTGTACCCTTGTAAAGCCTCCATAGTAGTTGCAGCAGATTTCGGGTTATCAAAATCTACAAAACATAGAACAACAACATTAATATTGGAGTCTACTTCAAGTTTATTTCTATAGTCCTTCGACTTATTGACAATCGTTATTTCTTTGAAACCAAGAAAATGGCGAAAGATGTGAGCTACCTCTCTGCCACTACAATTACTTGGAACTCCCTCAACAAACAGTGTGTTGGATGCATCTGTTGGTAGACCATGATCTGATGTGTTAAATATAATGTAACCTCAATAGTCTGACTGTACACTGCCAATTGTCCTAGCCAGCTGTACTTTCGTTTCTTTATTTGATTGAGCCTATTTAGCTCAGCTCTTTTCCCTTTTCTCAATGTACTCTTTTCCTCACAGACTCAATATACTGAATACTATTTTCTGCTCTGCTCTTTCTCTCTATTCTTTGCTTCTCATTTTATCATGGTATCAAAGCTTCAGATTTAAGCCTCTTCACACAGACTGGAGAGAAGCCTGATCCTAATAGGTGCAGAGCTTAAACTGTCAACGAGAGCACAGGACGTAGAATCTTCACAAAGATTGGAGAGCAGTCTGCTAGTCCGCTCAAAAGATCATTGCAGTCAGAAAGTGTGAGGAAGCTGAAACTACAGAAGGAAGAAACAATAATGAATTGTAAGCATTTAAATATTCGTGAAAGATTCACAAAGAAGAGTTGTAGAGGGAAAGATTCATGAAATTCTTTCCAATTCGTGAAAGATTCACAAATTTCCTTTTTCAGAAGAAAATATTTCCAGAAGAAGCAAAGAACATGCCAAAGAAGAAAAGGACAAGAATATGCAGCCGTAAGATCATCCTTGGTTCAGAAAGGACGAGGAGCACGCAGAAAAGGAAAAATATTTTCAGCCGTCAAATTAGCGCAGAGGACCGAAAGCCATCAAATTCGGGAAGTTTAGTCCTCTAAATCACACAGGACAAAAGTTGACTTACGAAGTCACGAAATATCAAAATTGTTGGGACCGTCCATCAAGAAGGATACGTGGCGAGACCTCAACATTTTGCTAACTCTCAGGGAGTAAACGTCAGAGAACACAATGGTAACAATTCGCGAATCGCAAAAACATGACTCGATCTAAGCTGTTGGATCGAGAAAGATCATGAATCGTCGATCTGACACTTTCGAGAAATTGAGAATCTGGAATTGGACGAGTAGAGGAGACTGCACTCGATACCCCGATACGTGAAATCTTGAAATCACAAAATCACTCCAACCGTTGGATCTGGAGTGACAGGTGGAGATGATCCGGAAGCCATCGACGTTTTTGGCACCAGGAGAACGAAGGTGAAGACTAGGGAAAAATCACGAAAGAACATTTCACGAAAGAATCAGGACCCTCCATCTCAGAGGACAGGTGGTAGCAGATCCAAGCACCATCGCGATTTTGACAATTGGGAAATAAGAGGTGAGAGTTCAATGAACTCGTGATATGCAAAACTTTGACGTGGTCTAAGCCGTCAGATCAGGAGGAGCGTGAACCGTTGATTTGGGAGGCTCCAAAATTTCGGCATTTCGGAGTTCGGGTTTGGGAGAACATTGTGACGAGAGTTCAAAGGTCACAGAATAATGATCCACGAAATCCTGAAAAGATCTGAACCATTAGATCATAGGAGGATCTAGACCATCGATCCACAATAGAGAATAGATCGTAGTTTTGGATTTCAGGATTCCAAGTAGGAAAGGTTGGAGTTGCATCGCAACTTTGCGAACCTTGAAATCCTGAAAATTGGACCGTGGTTATAGCACTTTGGTCATGTGGAGGAAAGATAGAAGAGGAGATGAGGGCTTCTTAAGCCCCTTTCAGAGTTCGTTAGTTGGAGAGTCAGGAGTGGCTCACACGCCCAAACTCTCGAGGTCACGAAACACGACGTGCCCTTTGTGGGTTAAGCTAGTGGTCATGTGGAGAAGGAGCTTGTGCTTAGTTCTTATTCATGCAGGGCCGAGTTCATATTTGGACCGATTCCTCCATTACAATTGCTATAGTTGCACAATAACAGATCTCGGAGCCCTGAATCAGTAGATCTTTCGCTCGGATACTCAAATCTAGACAGATCGAAGTCAAAGAAGTAGTCTACACCACATATTTTGGTCTGAAGCCACTTAATAAATTCGAAGACCCGTTTTTCACGCAGGAAACAGATAAAAAAATAAAATTCTATCAATTCTTTTTCTGTTGTGTTAAATTTTTTTAATGATAGCCACGTCTAGTAATTTAGGACCAACTCAAGGACCGATTCTTCTTGGAAAGAATTATGAGTTTTGGTCTCTTCGAATGAGATCCTTCTTGCAAGCACAAGAGTGTTAGGATCTAGTGGATCTTTGATATGTGGAACTAGATCCAGCAGACCTTGCTGCCATGACCAACCAAAAACGAACTGCTCAGGCAACATAGAGGAACAAAGAGAATAAATCCAAATTATGGATTCAAAATTCAGTGGATGACTTGATTTTCTCAAAAATCATAGGCACTGTTAATTCAAAACAGGCATGGGACATCCTTAAATCAGCCTACCAATGAAATGACAGGGTCAAAACAGTCAAACTGCAGACCTTGTGGACACAATTTGAGACTTTAAGAATGATAGAGTTTGAAAATGTTGATCAATTTATGAACAAAGTCATGGGAATCTTGAACAAAATCAGATTGACTGGTGAAGCCATCCCTGATCAACACATTGTTGAGAAAGTCCTCAGAAGTTTAACAAATAAATTCAAAATGATCGTTACAACAATCCTTGAATCCAAGGATCTGTCATTTTTTTCAATAGATGAACTAATTAGTTCTTTGTTGACACACGAGACCAGACTGCATCTCACAGATGAGTCAATTGCCAATGCCTTCAAAACTCAATTATCTTTCAGCAGAGCTAGAGGCAGAGGAAGAGGTAGAGGTCACCAACGAAGAGGGAGCAGTCCAAGTAACCCTCACTCAAGTGGAGGACACAGACAACAAAACCCGAATCAAAATTTCCAAGGTCACAGACAACAGAATCAGAATCAGAGTTTCCAACCTCAATGAGGTAGAGGGAGAAGATCAAATGAAAAATCAAGCATACAATGCTATCACTGCAAAAAATTTGGACACTATGAATCTGAATGCTGGAAGAAGCATGCAAATCATCTTTTAGGCATAGCACATGTCTCACATCATAAAGGAGAAACCTCCAAAGGTATTTTTCTCTCATGCCACAAGAATGAAGAACATCATAAAGATCTCTGGTTGTTCAAAATTGGATGCAACAATCACATGACAGGTAACAAAGATTTACTTTCATGCATTGATTCTTCAATGTCATCTGATATTACACTTGTAAATGATTCCTTCGTCAAAGTTCAATGAAAAGGAAATGTACCTATTCTTACTAAACAAAATGTAAAGAAAGACATAAACAATGTCTGTCATGTTCCAAATCTGAAACATAATCTATTAAGTGTAGGAAAACTCATTGAATATGGCTATAAGGTACCTTTTGAGAGAGCGTCATGCATGATATACGATAAAACACCCAACAAAAAATTGATTTCTGAAATCCACATGACTCAAAATCATATGCACGAAGTGCATCCACCCCCAATGAAACTATGGTTTGGCATACAAGATTTGGACATCTACCCTTTCAGAGTCTAATTCTTCTACAAAATCACTCCATGGTCAAAGGTATCCCTATTTTCAAAGAGAAAAATTCCGCATGTGAGTCTTGCATACTTGGAAAACATAAGAGAACTAGTTTTCCGCAGTCCTCCACTCAAGCCAAACAACATCTCGAACTTGTTCACACTGACCTATGTGGCCCAATGAAAACAAATTCAATAGGTGGTAGACTTTATTTTCTAACATTTATTGATGACTTTAGCAGGAAAATCTGGATCTATTTTCTCAGACACAAGTCTGAAACTTTTACAAAATTCAAAGAATTCAAAGCAAAAGCTGAAAAACGGAGTGGAAAATATATCAAAACTCTCACGTCAGATGGAGGAGGAGAATACAACTCCAAATAATTTGCAAATTTCTTCAAATCACAAGGCATCATCATGCAAACTACAACCAGGTATACTCCACAATAGAATGGAGTGGCTGAAAGGAAAAATCAGGCAATTATGAACATGGAAAGAATCCTACTCAAAGAGAAATGTATGTCAAATACTTTTTGGGCTGAAGCAGTATCATTCTCAACTTATCTCTTGAATAGATCTCCAACCACCAATCTAAAGATGAAGGTCCCTCAAGAAGCATGGAGTGGGACCAAGCTAAATGTTGCTCATCTAAGGACATTTGGATGCATATCATACGCTCACATACCTTCCGAATTAAGGAAGAAACTGGATGATAGAAGTGAGAAATGTATCTTTACTGGATATAATGAAACATGAAAAGCTTATAGGATTTACAATCCAATCTCGAAGAAACAAATTCTTAGCAGAGATGTAAAATTTCTGGAAAATCAACTCTAGAACGAATCTAAAAATCAACAAATGGACAATCAAAATCCATTGTTGCCCAATCCTGAAAATGCAGAAGATTCAGGACAGCCAATACCTCAACCTTCTCTTCCAAGATTGCAGGTATAAGGACAATCTGAAAACTCTCAGGATAACTCAACTTCGAGAAGAGACTCGTCCTCTGATCTTCCAAATTAGAGAACTCGAAGTTTGAGAGAAATCCATCAGCAGTTGGATGACATTAAACAACACAATATTTTTTCATTAATGTCATGTCAACCTACATATTTTAAAGAAGCAACTAAGGAGCCACATTGGGTTCAAGCCATGAACCAAGAGATTGAATCCAATGAGAAGAACAAGACATGGGATCTTGTTGATCTGCCTAGACACAAGAAAATTATTGATGTCAAGTGGGTTTACAAAACTAAACTCAATGAAAAGGGATAGATTGAAAAGCACAAGGTAAGACTTGTTTCCAACGGATACTCACAACAACCAGGTACTGATTATGGTGAAACTTTTGCTCTAGTAGCAAGGTTGGATACTCTAAGGACTCTATTGGCCATAGAAGCCCAACACAAATGGCAAGTATACCAGATGGATGTCAAGTCATCTTTCCTAAATGGTGTCTTAGAAGAAGAGGTCTATGTGGATCAACCACCTGGATTTGAAGTCCAAGAGAATCCAACCAAAGTGTATCGGTTGAAGAAAGCCTTGTATGGATTAAAACAAGATCCAGGAGCTTGGTACAATAGAATTGACACTTACCTAATCAAAAGTGGCTTCAGCAGAAGCCAAAATGAGCGAACTTTATACACCAAAATGGATCATCACGGTAAAATTCTGATTGTATGTTTATATGTTGATGACATGATATATACTGGAAATCTTGAGTTAACGATTTTTAAACATGCCATGCAATATGAGTTTGAGATGACAGATCTTGGCATAATGAAACATTTTTTGGGTATTGAGGTTGATCAATCAACCAAAGGCATTTTTGTCTGTCAGCAAAAGTATGCAGCATACATCATCAAAAGATTCCGCATGGAAGACTGCAATCCAGTAGACGCGCCTATACCCCTGGGCACAAAATTGAGCAAGCAAGATGAAGGACCTACAATGGATTCTACCCTGTGAAAAATCTTAGTAGGCAGTTTGTTGTATCTTACCGCAACTAGGCCTGATATAATGTATGCATCCAGCCTTGTTTCCAGGTTTATGGAATCCCCCAAAGATTCTCACTGGAAGATGGAGAAAAGGATTCTGAGATATGTTGCAAGAACTCTCAATTGTGGCTTATGGTACACTCAATCTGATGATAATCATCTCTCCAGTTACACAGACATTGATTTTGCAGGTAACCCAGATGACAGGAAAAGCACCTCAGAACATTCTTTTCACTTGGGCACGAACCTAATTTCATCGGCATCAAAGAAGCAACCAATTGTATCAATATCTTTTGTAGAGGCAGAGTATGTCATTGCTACCTCAGCTTCTTGTCAAGCTATGTGACTGAGAAGAATATTGAAAGATATGTCACATACAGAAAAGGATCCAACTCCTATCTTCTATGACAACACCTCAACAATTGCTCTATCCAAAAATCATGTGTTTCACAAGAAAAGCAAGCATATTGACACTCGCTTTCACTTCATTCGCGAGCTCGTCACTAATGGTGACACAACTCTTCAATTCTATGGCTCTCGAGATCAACTCATAAATATTTTTACAAAGCCACTGGGAAAATCCGTTTTTGATTTTCAAAGATAACACTTGGGCATTATCAGTGCTGATGTTTGTAACTCTTGATTTTAAGAGGGAGTGTTAAATATAATGTAACCTCAATAGTCTGATTGTGGTGGTCGGTACATAGAGCATGGGGAGAATTTTGTCATTAGAATTTCATTTTTTGCCTCCTCCTGGGAATTTTTATATGCATCTCTCAAAACATAGCATCGAAGAGTGATTGGAGTTAACTTATGTTGGAGTTAACTTATGTTGTGTTTGTGTTCTGTGTGAGTTTTCTTACATTTTGTCCTATGTGGAGAGACCTATACATGTCTTCTTTTTCCACTAGACTACCGCACTTGCACATGTTCTCTAGGTGATTACACAAGTGGCATGGAAATGCAGTTTTGTTGGCCAGATGTATTGCTTGGTTTGTAGACATGGAGTGCCATATTACTATGCCTCCTAGTTTCATTTTTTACTATGTGGTGGTTTATAGGAAAAGGGGTTTGGGGTTCTTGTTTGTTGGTTCTTTTCATGAGAGTGATTTTTAGTCGGTAGCTCTATGAGTGGTTTCCTTTGCTTTGTTGTTGTAGCATTTTGTGTTTCCATCTTAGTGGTAGTGGACTTGAGATTTCATTCCACAAGTTTTCTTTTAGGAATTGGATTTTAAGTTCATGGTTGAGTTCTTGATTTAAAAATAATAAAAAAAATGGAATGGGAGGGAAAGTAACTATGTTTTACTGAGTTGGTTATTACCTCATATTTAGAAAGGCAAATTAAAGTGTTAAAAGACCACATTACAACCTATAGAGGGACTGTAATAGTGCCCATGGAAACAAATGGAGGTTAATCACGCCTATGGAGATAAAGGCCAATCACAATTGTGAAGGTGAAGGGTGTTTGCGTTTATGTAGAGAAAATTAGGCCAATCACAATTGTGAAGGTGAAGGGTGTTTGTGTTTATGTAGAGAAAATGGATTGCACTCATGGAGATGAAGGGTGACTTTGCTCACAAAGTTGAAGGTGGCATGTAACACCCTCTCTCTGAACCTTGAGTATATGTAATTAATCACGATTGGTGATTGCCATCTCTAATCCTTGAGTATATGAAATTAATCACGATTGGTGACTGCCATACAACTAGAAGTAAATATTGTAAATGTATTATTGTTTAGTTGTAAATTCCAAAAAAATTGACTTGGGGGTTCGGCCTTAAAGTATTGGCCATGATATCACTAGAGGAATGAGAGGAGGCCCTATTAAACTAAAAGACATCAAGATTTATTTAGATTATTTTCCTTATCTCCGATTTCAAGATAAATAGGTTAATGAGGGAGCTTGGGAGTTCAACAACCAACCACCTTAATGAATAAAAGTATTGATGGTTTCCAAAAGGGATAGCTAGAGGACAACATGAAAGATCATCATGGGTCCCCATGATTGGCCCACGAATTTCCTTCTAATAGAACAAACAGAAGGATAGGTCGAGAACCTTCCGAAGCTATCCGTGCAAGAGAAACACGTGATTTCAAAGAGCGGATATGAGATTGTCCAAAGCGAGGCATGGTAGCTCGACTGAATGGAGAGTCCAGAACACCCATAAGTATTTCTCTTTCTGTCTAGCTTAATTGAAAGTAAATAATTTATGCTTGTAATGGTTTGTAATTGTGTATGCATGTTTTATAAGCTTGTCATTGTTCCATTTAGAAGAAGATATGGTTGGGTGATAATGTATCTGAGTAGAATGGCACGTGTATTGCGCACCTGAACATGAACACACTACAAATGTTCTAAACTATGGAAAATAAGCACGTATCTATGAATTTCTAGCGTGCACAATAGTGTAGAAGTTGTGGAAAACAATAGATGGCATGTTAAAAACCTTAGATTGAACTAGGAACAAGTTCCTCTGAGTTTAATTCCTGAATGAGACTGCTAATTCGGGAGGGAACCCATGTTTTAAACCAAGCTAACGACCACCATTAATCCTTTATATAATTTCTACTAAGAAAAATGAACCTTCTAATTTAAACCAAGATACACTTAAAAAGATCTTTTAGCTTCAAATTTCTCCCAAAAACACAATTATTTTGACTTTTATGCATATGAGCTCAAGCACATAATTACAAAACTCTATCCCTAATGAACTCACACACATAATTACAAAACTCTATCCCTAATGTTGCATGCAAATCAATATTTCACTTTGACTCTGTGTTTCCATTATGAGTGTGATAAACCAAATTTTGGTTTTTGAATAAGAATAATCTTTCTACTTAAAGAAAAAATTGATAGGAGAAAATAGAACCTTCTCTAAACTGTTGCGGAAATTAGAAAATTAAAGAAAGCATCAAGGGTTTCTATGCCAAGAAGAACCCTTCACAATGGTGACTTTCAAAGGATGGCAACAAAATGCAACAAATATGGGGTTTCTGAACTGACACGTTTAGAGATTCAAAATATGGAGAATAAATTCCCCGTCAACCAAAAGAAAACTCAATTAATTTAAATTTCATCAAGTATGTCGAATTCTGCCAATTTTGATCTTCGTGCAGGTCACTTTGAGTAGCCAAAATTTAATTTCTCTAGACAACGACTACATATTTCTTATCCTTCATCGAATCAGGAACTTTGCATTGTCTTGGTCCTATTTGTGGCCTCCTCTCTATCTCTGCAATCTCTTCACTGGCTCTACGACCTCCTCTATGAATATGTGCCCTCTTCTCTATCTCTGCAAGATCTTCACTAGCTATGCAACCTCCTCTATGGATCTTCACCCTCTTCTCTGTTCAACAAAACTAACCATTTCATTTTTTAAAGGTGAGTTAAAAAGCTGATCCTTGTTTCTTTGTTTTTCTAAATGTTAGAGGTTATATTTGTGCAATAAGAGAGATTTGGATAAAAAAAATTGAAGAGACAAATTTGCAAGGGATCACTTTGGGTTATATTCAAATCTAGAAAGGAGAAATTTTAGTCATGCAACTTCCTTTTCTTCATCTCAAATTTTCCATCAATTCATTAAAAGAATTTCAATCTTTTATTTATTTATTCCTATAAATATTTAACATGCATTTCCAAAAAAAAAGAATGGTTTCAAACTCACCTTCTATGTTGCAAACTCCACCTTTTTTGTTTCTTCCCTTTTGTTTAATATCAAGAAGACCCTAACAATAGGGGTTTAGTCTATTTACCCTTTCACAATGAGATTTGTTTTCAGGGGCTTGGGGTATATATTGGACTCATACCATTCACTATGTTGGATCCCCCAACATGTCAGTATTAGAGTTTTTTAAAAGAATGTGTTTTGGTTTCATGGTGCACAACTTATAGCACACACACACACACTAGCGTATTGCTTATTTTCAAGCATATCATGGTAATTCGATATTAAAAAAAAACAATATTTCCATTTTCACAATGTGCAATTGTGTCTTTGTTAATATATAATGCATTACTTGGCTACATGTTTTTTAAAAAACAATTTCGGTTTTACCAATGTGCACTATACATTAATTATGCACTAATGTGTATCATTGTATATTGTGTGCACTACTAGAATGTATTGTTGTACAAAACCCACCAACTAAACCAAAATCAATTTTAGCCTAAAATTCTTTACTTAGCTTGTAAAACATATTTCACGGTCTGTATGTTTCATTACTCATTTTTTTTATTAATAGAACATGACTAATATAAGATAAATGAATAAAAATTGTAGCAACGAGCACAAGGCAAGTGCATCCTAAGAAGAGAACATGGAAAGTTATTTTAAATTTTAATGTAAAATACATATATTTGAATTATATGTAGGTTTAAGTGACGTGTATACCATAACATGTGTCATGCATATTGTTTTTTGAAAAATCTTAATAAGATACCTCGCAATATGAGTGGAAATGAGTGTAATTTTTTTTTGGAAACGTTGCACCGAAGGTAGTTAGGTGAATCAAAGATGTGTTCAACACGGAGTTTTTCTTTGAACTTTTAACAATAATAACAATAATAGTTAACATGTTTAACCATTCGATTTTGCATGTGTCAAATTTTGTGCAGGGATTGATAGTTGCAACGTCCCCTCCATTACGTCAATGCACAATGATGAACAAAATAAATTATTTTTTTCAAACGCATTAGGTGATTAATGTCATCACATAATTCATAGCAACACACAACAACACCACATCATAATTAAAAGAAATACAAGTGGCACGCCATCGAAATAAATGATGACACAAGACAACGCATTAATATATTAAACAATGACACATGTTCAATGCATAAACATAAATATCTTCGACACATCACAATCATCGGAAGAAAAATATAAATAATGATGAACCAGATACGGAATAACTACTTTCCCAACCTATCGTGCAATGTTAGGACCTCTAGGACAATATTGAACACCCTCATGATGCTATTGGAATCCTAAACCAATGCTAGTCTTTTTGTAGTGGACGAAACTTGGTAATGGATGAGGGAAATACCTAGAGTTTTGAATTTACAAAAATATTCTAAATATTTTGAAATATTTTTTACATGGATTTGCTAAATCATACCAATCTATAGAAATGACATGCCTCTCCTTCGTGGCACAACAATCCTCCATCATGCCTAGAGTTTTGAGTTTAAACAATTTTTAAAGAAATTTTGAAATATTTTTTATATGGATTTGCTAGACCTTACCGATGTATAGAAATGACCTGCTTCTCCTTCGTGCCACATCAATCCTCCATCGTCTTCAATATTCTTGGGATTTGTGGCTCCCCATCCATGGATGACTAAAGAACAAATTTGGTTGGACATTGCACCATATGATCAATCCCAATTTCATATGTGAATAGAATACACAAATTTTCAATTTTTTTGGCCAATTCAAACGAATTACATGAATTTTCGAATCAAATCCATCCTAGATTCAATTTTCTTGGGATGGGTGGCTCCCCATCCATTGATGGCTAAGGAACAAGATTGGTTGGAAATTGATATCAAATCAGTCCTCCATCGACTTCAATATTGTTGGGATGAGTGGCTGAACAAGTGATATCAAATCAATCCTCAATCCACCTCCTAATTTCATATTAATCGGTGAATAAAATACACTAATTTGTTTTTGGCTAATTCAAGAGAATTAAAAAAAAATTGGATTTTTTTAACCAATTTTGTGATATCAACCCCTTTTAATAATGTGGTATAATTTAATGTGGTATAATTGTGACATAATTGTTTAACACAATCCTAAAGAAAGGAACATCATAAATAACAAATGACATGACAATTTGCTTTGGGAAGGTTAAACATTTATATATTTCACCGAATAACATATGTATGAAAGGTGGCATTAAAGTTCTAAAACGAATCATGTATAAACAGTCTTCAACAACGAGTCATATAGTGTCAACAGACCCACAAAATTATCGACGTCGATATTCATCTTGTTGAGCTCGACCTCGATCGTTACTGCGTGAAAATGGAAAGCCATTCCTATTCCTCGGAGGATGTGCAAACTGCAACTTTAGGTAAGGCGAATCTCTATCATCCTTATCCATCCTGTACCCTTGTAAAGCCTCCATAGTAGTTGCAGCACATTTCGGGTTATCAAAATCGACAAAACACAGAACAACTACATTAACGTTGGGCTCTAATTCAAGTTTATTTCTAGATTCCTTCGACTTATTGACAATCCTCACTTCTTTGAAACCGAGAAAATGGAAAAAGATGTGAGTTGCCCCTCTGCCACTGCAATTACTTGGAAGTCCCTCAACAAATAGTGTGTTGGATGCATCTGCTGGGAGAACATGATCTGAAGGATGTTAAACATAATGTAACCTCAACACGTTGACTGTACACTGCCAGTTTTCCTGGCCAGCTGTACTTTCTATTCTTGATTTGCTTGAGCCTATTTAGCTCAACTATTTTCCCATTGCATAGTACTCCTTCAGACTTAATTCTCATTGTACTCTTCTTCATACATTCTAATATACTATTTTATGTTCTATTCTTTCTCTCTGCATTTCTTGCTTCACAATTTATCATGGTATCAGAGCTTCAACAGTAAGCCTCTTCACACAGGCTGGAGAGCAACACGATCCTCAAATAGCTCAGAGCTTCACGGACCTTGAGAGCATTTTGACACAAACCTTTCACAAGGCTTGGAGAGTTGTCTATCATACTCTCGAAAGATCCTCACGGGAAACTTCCATGAGGAAGAAGACCATCATATGCTCAAAAGATCAGCGTAAGAAGCTCACGCGAGGTCGCAAAGCGTACAACGCTCGAAAGATCGAGGAAGAAGAGAGTGCAGAAGAAAAAACTTTAAAGATTCTTGTACAATTTTCAAGAATCATCAAAGATTTACGAAAAAGAGCTGCAAGAGGCAGGAACTCTTGAAGAATTCAAAGAATTCATTCAAATTTGCTAAAGATTCCTGCGGAAGGAAGAATCATTTAAATATTTACGGGAATTCTCTCAAATCTATCAAATATTGCAGCAGAGAACAAAGAACTCGTGAAATTCTTTCAAATCTTTGAAAGATTCACAAATTTTTCTTCCGCAGAAGAAAATCCTTGCAAAGGCAGTAAAGAACGTGTCTCAGGTTCAAAGAAAAATTGTCGCGGCCGTAAGATTTGTCCTACGAACAGATCTGAGGCGGAAATCTAGTTCAGAAGGGACGAGAAGAGTGCGGAAAAGGCAAAATAATTTCAGTCGTTAGATCTTGCGCAGAGGCCCGACAACCATTGGATCAGCGAGAAGGTGCATGTGGTTTAGTCCTCTGGAGTGCACAGGAGAAATTTCGACTTGTAAAGTCATGAAATCCCGACATCATCGGGACCATCCATCAAGAAACACTTGGCAAGATCACAGCATTTCGCGGACTCGCAAGGTGTCAAGGTCAGAAGACTGTCGTGAGAATTCGCGAATCGCGAAATCACAAGTTATTCTGGATCATTGGATCGAGAGTTGGACAAGCGAAGGAGACTGCTCTCCAAAACCCTGATACGCGAAATCCTGACATCACGTATCGTGAAATCCCGAGAGGATTGTGAGCCGTCCATCTCAGAGGATAGGTGGCAGTAGATCCAAGCCATCACTCCATCGACATTTCGGAGTTCGGGATATCAGAGGTCTTGTTGACGAAAGACACTCCACAGTGAAAGTCGCGAAATTTCGATTCACGAAATAGCGATGAGATCACAACCATCCATTTGTTTGGACACGTGGAGGACATCGAGGAAACCGTCGGCATCTCGGCAATCGGGGTTCTCAATTGACAGGGAATTTGGAGTTGAAAGTTGTGAAATCGTGAAACGATGAGGACCATCCATCTTGAGGGGACGCATGGCATAAATCTGAGGGTTCCGGAAAAGTCCCGAAAGGGGAGAGTCCATCGGCACATCGGGATTCGGTAAATCGTGAATCCTGAGGAAAAGGGATCGGTTTTCTCTATGGTGAAAACCCCGTAAAGGATCGGAGCCGTCCATTTTGAGGAGACACGTGGGCGAGATTGGAAGAACAAATCGGCACATCGGGGTTCGGCGTTTCGCAGATCCTAGAGACGAGACATCCGGAACATATCAAATCGTGAATTCACAAGGAGAATTCAGGACTATCCAATATAGGAGGATGCGTGTCGGAGATGAAGGCAATCGGGAAATTTCCCGAAAGGAAAGGTCATCCATCGTAAAATCGAGAATCGGGAAATCAGGGATTTCGTGGACAAGAGGTCCAATGCATTTCAACCTTCGAAACCCCGAATCCCGATAAGAGGTTTGACTGCAGTCATATGAGTTCTGTTCATAAGATCTGGGCCATCATATCACAGGAAGATCTCGACCGTTGAATTGTCCAAAGGAAAATCTCGGCATTTCAGAAAATTGAAAGACAAAGAACCAGAAAATCCCGTAGCTCTTTAACCTTTCGGCATGTGGTCACATTGAACAAAGACTAAGGGTCAATTCAAGGCCGATAAGCTCTCTTGGGCCATCGACAAATCGGCTTTTCGATGATCGGAGGTTGGCATGACAAGAGATCGGAGGACTCGTATAATGAAGTCCCGACGTCAGAATCGCGAAGCCAAAAGCTCGCGAAATCTTGAACACAGAGTTCTGAAGTCACTGCAAATTATACGCAGGAGACAGGTAAGTAAGAATTTTCTTTCTGTTTTGTTCATTTTTTTTTCCAAAACAAATATGGCATCGTCTAGCGATTTATGACCAACTCAGGGTTTGATTCTTCTTGGAAAGCACTATGAGTTCTGGTCTATTCGGATGAAATCCTTCTTGCAAGCACAAGAGTGTTGGGATCCAATGGATCATGGATATGTGGAACCAGATCCAGCAGACTTGTCTGCCATGACTAATCAGCAGAAAATTTCTCAGGCAAGACAGAGAAACAGAGAAAATAAAGCTAAGTTTTGGATTCAAAATTCTGTGGATGATTCGATTTTTTCAAAAATCAAAGGCACTGGTACTTCAAAACAGGCCTGGGACATCCTTAAATCTTCCTACCAAGGAAATGACAGTGTCAAAACAATTAAACTGCAGACCTTGAGGATGCAATTCGAGACTCTAAGGATGACAGAGTCCGAAAATGTGGATCAGTTCATGACCAGAGTCACGGGCATCGTGAACCAGATCAGACTGACTGGTGAAACCATCACTAATCAATGAACTGTTGAGAAAATTCTCCGAAGTTTACCCAAGAAATTTGAAATGGTTGTAACAACAATCCTTGAATCCAAGGATCTGTCAAGTTTTTCAACAGATGAATTAATTGGTTCTCTAGTGACACATGAGACTAGACTGCATCTCACAGATGAGTCAATCTCCAATGCTTTCAAAACTCAATTATCTTTCAGCAGAGGGAGAGGCAGAGGAAGAGGCAGACGTCACCAAGGAAGAGGGAGCAATCAAAGTAACCCTCACTCCAGTGGAGGTAGCAGACAACAGTATCCCAATCAAAATTTCCAAGGTCAAAGACAACAACACCAAAATCAAAATCAAAATTTACAGCCTCAAAGAGGCAGAGAGAGAAGATCAAATGACAAAACAAGCATACAATGCTATTACTACAAAAAGTATGGGCACTATGAATTTGAATGCAAAAAGATGCAAGCAGATCAGCTCTCAGGCAGAGCACATGTGTCAAATCACACGAGAGAAAACTCAAGAGGTATGTTTCTTTCGTGCCACAAGACTGAACAACAACCTAAAGATATTTGGTTGCTGGACAGTGGATGTAACAATCACATGACAGGTAACAAAGAATTACTTTCATGCATTGATTCTTCAATCTCATCTGATATTACACTTGGAAATGATTATTTAGTCAAAGTTCAAGGAAAAGGAACTGTTCCTATTCTTACTAAACAAAATGTAAAGAA
>SNQJ01S0000635.1:58518-70112 GCA_010110895.2 Picea sitchensis
AAAGTAATTTTTAAATATGATTAGGTAAATGTAAAAAAGTAAACACATAAACGGATGTCTTTATAATATCTAGGAAGTTAATGATTGAAATCACAGCCATTTATTTTGTGTGACTACTAAGAATATTCCATCCATATTTAATCTTGTCCATAGAAAACTTATTAAGCACTAAACCCCTATTAAATCTACCCATTGTCAATAAGTATACGCCTTTCGGCATAATAACTGGAAGGGGTGAAAAATTACTTATAGCTATTTTTCTGCCCCGAAGAGAATGCATGCATGTTGGCCTATTTCAATTCCCTTCCCACCAAGTGGATGTAATCGCTGGCCTTGACAACTATTTTTTAAATGGATGAAAACCATTTTTCGCCTTCTCTTTGACCGCTATTTTTTTAATGGATGGAAATGATTTTTCTTTGAACTAAGGTCATGATAAAGTTAGCGGTGGTTGGTATTACTTTATCTGAAAATAGTGGCATTTCTAATTAGCATTTAAATTTGATTGGAAAGGTGTTGTGGAGAACACTAAATTGGTGGTAGGAAAGGGGATAGAAGAAAAACAATGAAACTTGATTGCTCTATATGTTTGGCTGTTTTGGAGTACCTCGTGTTTTAATGTGAGTTTATTGTGGTGTTCTAACATGAGCTTATTGTGGTGGTTGGTAGATAGAGGACAAGGATAATTTTGTCATTAGAATTTCAATTTATGCCTCCTCTTGGGAATATTTATATGCATCTCTCAAAACACATCATCAGAGAGTGATTGGAGTTAACTTATGTTGTGTTTGTGTTTTGTGTGAGTTGTCTTACATTTTGTTCTATGTGGAGAGACCTGTACATGTTGTCTTATTTTTCCACTAGCATGTGCTCTAGATGATTACACAAGTGGCATGGAAATGTAGTTTAGTTGGCCGGATGTATTGCTTGGTTTGTAGACATGGAGTGTCATATTACTATGCCTCCTAGTTTATGTTTTTACTATGTGGTGGTTTATAGGAAAAGGGTTTTGGGGATCTTGCTTGTTGGTTATTTTCATGCTAGTGGTTTTAAGTTGGTAGCTTTATGAGTGGATTCCTTTGCTTTGTTGTTGTGGCATTTCGTGTTTCCAACTTCGTGGTAGTGGACTTGAGATTTCATTCCACAAGTTTTCTTTCAGGAATTGGATTTTAAGTTCATGGTTGAGTTCTTGATTTAAAAATGATCAAAAAAATTGAATGGGAGGGAAAGTAGCTATGTTTTATTGAGTTGGTTATTTCCTCATATTTAGAAAGACAAATTAAAGTGTTAAAAGACCACATTACAACCTTTAAATGGAATGAAAAATCACAACCTATAGAGGGACTGAAATAGTGCCCATGGAAACAAATGGAGGTTAATCATGCCTGTGGAGATAAAGGCCAATCACAATTGTGAAGGTGAAGGGTGTTTCCGTTTATGTAGAGAAAATTAGGCCAATCACAATTGTGAAGGTGAAGGGTGTTTGTGTTTATGTAAATGAAATTGATTGCACTCATGGAGATGAAGGGTGACTTTGCTCACAAAGTTGAAGGTGGCCAGTAACACCCTCTCTCTAAACCTTGAGTATATGTGATTAATCACAATTGGTGATTGCCATCTCTAAACCTTGAGTATATGTATTTAATCACGATTGGTGATTTCCATACAACTATAAGTAAATCTTGTAAATGTATTATTGTTTAATTGTAAATCCCAAAAAAATTGTATGGGGGCTGAAGCCTTAAAGTATTGGCCATGGTATCACTAGAGGAATGAGAGGAGTCCTTATTAAACTAAAAGACCTCAAGAGTTATTCAGATTATTTTCCTTGTCCCCGATTTCAAGATAAATAGGTTAATGAGGGAGATTGGCAGTTCAACAACCAACCACCCCAATGAATAAAAGTATGGTTGGTTTCCAAAAGGGACAGCCAGAGGACAACATGAAATATCATCATGGGTCCCCATGATTGGCCCACGAGTTTCCTTCTAATAGAAAAAACAGAAGGATAGGTCAAGAACCTTCCACAGCTATAAGTGCAAGAGAAACACATGATTTCAAAGAGAGGATATGAGATTCTCTGAAGGGGGCCATGGTAGCTCGACTCAATGGAGGGTCGAGAACAACCATAAGTATTTCTAATTATGTCTAGGTTAATTGAAAGTAAAGAATTTATGCTTGTAACGGTTTGTAATTGTGTATGCATGTTTTATAGGCTTATCATTGTTCCATTTAGAAGAAAATATGCTTGGGTGATAATGTATCTAAGTAGAATGGCATGCGCATTGCACACCCGAACATGAACACACTACAAATGTTCTAAACTATGGAAAATAAGCACACATCTATGAATTTCTACCATGCACAATAGTATAGACGTTGTGGAAAAAAATAGATGTCTTGTTAAAAAACTTAGAAAGAACTAGGAACAAGTTCCTCTGAGTTTAAGTCTGGAATGAGATTGCTAATTCGGGAGAGAACCCATGTTTTAAACCAAGTTAACGACTACCATTAATCCTTTATATAATTTCTACTAAGAAAAATGAACCTTCTAATTTCAACCAAGATACACTTAAAAAGAACTTTTAGCTTCAAATTTCTCCCAAAACACAACTATTTTGACTTTTATGCATACAAACTCAAGCACATAATTACAAAACTCTATCCCTAATGAACTCACACACATAATTACAAAATTCTATCCCTAATGTTGCATGCAAATCAATATTTCACTTTGACTCTGTGTTTCCATAATGAGTGTGATAAACCAAATTTTGTTTTTTGAATAACAATAATCTTTCTACTTAAAAAAAAAAATTATAGGAGAAAATAGAACCTTCTCTGAACTGTTGCGGAAATTAGAAAATTAAAGAAAGCATCAAGGGTTTCTATGCCAAGAAGAACCCTTCACAATGGTGACTTTCAAAGGATGGCAACAAAATGCAACAAATATGGGGTTTCTGAACTAACCCGTTTAGAGATTCAAAATATGGAGAATAACTTCCCCGTCAACCAAAAGAAAACTCAATTAATTCAAATTTCATCAAGTAAGTTGAATTCTGCCAATTTTGATCTTCATGCAGGTCGCTTTGTCTAGGAAAAATTTCTCTAGACAGCGACTGCATATTTCTTATCCTGGTCCTATTTCTCTAGACAACGACTGCATATTTCATAATTCTGCCAATTTCGACTGCATATTTCTTATCGAATCAGAACTCTGCATTGTCTTGGTCCTATTGGCTTCGAAACCCTTGATTTGTGGCCTCCTCTCTATCTCTGCAATCTCTTCACTGTCTCTACGACCTCCTCTATGAATATGTGCCCTCTTCTCTATCTCTGCAAGATCTTCACTGGCTATGCAACCTCCTCTATGGATATTCACCCTCTTCTCTATTCAACAAAATATTTACTTCACAACTTAGCGCATGGATTCAAACCTTCCCATGTTTATGGAATATGGAATCTACCATAAACTTGTGTAAACAAATATCCAGGAGTTTGTAGGTGTGAAAACTGGTTGTAGAGGTGGTTGTAGTAGTTCAGAATCTAGGCGGTTGACATTCTAAGTCGCTTATGAAACAGATACAGAGATGCCTGTATTGTGTTTCTCTTTATACCAAGTTCTTTTATGATAATTTGCGACAAACTCACTATTTATGCAATAATTGCAGGCATTACTAGACCAGAAATATAGAGCCTTGGGTAACATTCCTATTGGAGGTAGTTGTAGTCAGAACAATCCCTCCAACAAGAGAAATTCCAATAAAGGGCCTGCTAGCCACCTCTTGATTTCTACAACGTAGTTCCTTCCCTCTAACCTCTTTCTCTAATACCAGTATGAAAGGAAGGGAGAAACGAGCGCGGACATCTATGGTTGTATATCAAATAGATATCATGAAATCACACGTAAATTCCTAAGCTACTTCTCTTTGAAACTTGATCGCCTACTCCATTGAACCAAAAACATGTATAAATACTCAAAGGAAGGATCTAGATATATTTTAGAAAATATCTAGAAAGTGTTTGAGAAATATATGGATGCAAACTCTATGGAATAGGAACTCTCTGGAATAGATTTGCATAATGCACTTTCTATAACATCTTTCACCTAATTCATTAAATACCACAAGAGTATTTAAATTTCAACATTTTTCCAGTATACTATGGAACCTACAAATGAGCTCTTGAAGATTACATGGGGGCATGGGAATGCATTGTATATTTTGGCCATATGTGTTTCTTGTGCTATAGAACTAGAGGGTTGTATCGCTATGCATTTTGGTTTCATTTTAGACCACATGGGTGGTTTGTAGGAAAAGGGATTTGGGGTTCTTTTTCTTTGGTTTCCTTTCATGTTAGTACTTTTTCATTGGTAGCTCTATGAGTGGTTTAAGATGCCTTTGTTATTGTCTTGTTTTTCATTTCCAACTTCATTGCAAAGAACTAAAGATTTCACACTAAGAGATTGATTTCATGCATTGGAGACTAATTGAGGTTAATCATTGTTGTGGAGACAAAGGAAATCATGTGCTTGAAGATAATGACTAATCTCACTTGTGAAGGCTAAGGGTGATCGTGCTTATGGAGAGAAGGTTGATTTCAAGCTTGGATATGAAGGTTGATTGTGATCACAAAGATGAAGGGGGATATGGAGATGAAGATGACCTCACTCATCAAAATGAAAGTAATCACACTCTTAAAGAGGAAGAACAATAATCACCATTTTGGTTAAATGAAATGATTGGGAATGTGGAAGGATAAATAGTTAGGCATTTGAAGCTTCTCAAAGAGAATTCAAAAGAAATAAATCGAATTTAAAATTCGTCTTAATTAGAAAGACGAGGGGTATTGATGAATGATTGTTTATTCCGGGAAGAACGAAGGATAACATACTCAAAACTAGAGTGACCTTCAAGAAGGTTGCATATGTTTTGAATCATTTCTTCAAGAGAGTGGTAGTGAAGAAACACATAGCCCAAGGGGGATTGATTTCACATGTTGGCAAAGTGAGGTGGTTAATTAAATACTCAAATCGAGCCACCTGTGACTAGTTGAGATATGTTCAATAACCTTAATAAGTCATTGGGTAAAAATTCCAAATATTCCACTTAAAAATTCAACTCAATATGAGAAGTATTGATTTGGTTAAATTTCACTCGTATTTACTCTTAAATTTTAAATAATGACAATTTTTAAATTTACACGTCACTTAATTTTTAAAATCGTCAAGAGAAAATGAAGCACCAACGTGTTATTTATTTTTATCCACATCACTGTTCCTCCATATTTAAAATGTGTATCACTATACATTTTGCACTAGTTTAACATAAAACACACTCACTAAAACAAAGTGGTAAACCTGACTATTGAGAAAGGAGTGGAGTGTGTTTTTAATTTCATGAAACTTGAAAATTAACTTATCATCCATACAAACCATTGCATATAGATAATATTCATCATATCATCTTTCCAACTAGTCATATTGAGTGAAGTTATGTATCTGAACTTATAGTCATGAAAAAGAGTTGAATGACTGGTTGGAAAATTTGTTGAATGGTATTTTAATTTCTGAGAACATTGCATATAAATTCTTCCATTTAAGGGAAATCTATCCCATTTTCTTCATTATCAAATTATATTTTTAATAATTAGGTGCCTTAAACGCCCCTACTCATGATTCAAACATTTGTTTGAATCATGAGTTATAAGCTCCTCAATCTTAGACTTTGATTCAAATTCACCCTGTTTAGTCCCACATGTATTGGTGCATTGTGGTGGATGAAGAACTTGTGTTTATAATGTAAATGCCTTCCATATAATTCATGTGAACTAGGTGAGTAGGTAGTTAGTAAAATCATAGGTAGAAGTAGAATCGTGATTACCAAGAATTAGGTTAGGTGGTAGCTAGTTGGTAGTTCTATAGAATGAAATGGAAATGCCTAAGTATGGGTGTAGAGGTAGAGTGGGAGAGGGAGAGAGAGTTTTAGGAATTTGAAAATATAATATAATATATTATGTAATATAATAAGAGCTTATATTATAATATATGGTATAATATGAGTATAATTTTCTAAAATTTGAATGTTGATTTTTGTGTAAAGACAATATGAAATTTAAAATTGTTAGTGTTGATCATTAAAATGGAAAATTTAACTATTGATGAGATTTTTGTTTTAGGAAAGTGTTTGTTTTGTATTAACCTTAAGCATGGGGTGCCTATCAAATTTATACTGCGATTGTTATATGGTTTCTTACGTACTCACTTCAAGCCCAGTGGATTATTTTTTTAAAAAGCAACAAAATAAAATAAATAATAAAAAACTATAATTTATATATAAGCTAGAGGTTATAAACAATTTATGGAATGTGGGTAAGACTTTCACCATATATATATTTTGTTTGATTTTTTAAAAATATAATCATTTATAATCTTCAAATTAGATTGTATATATTTAAGATTTATTATATTATGAAAGAAATTTATTTTTAAATAAAGAAGCGAAATATATTATTAAAACAATTTAGGTTTAGTGCCTATGTTTCATTATGTGTTAATCTCGTGGTCTCGTCCTATGTTATTATAGTCAATAATATTCACTTTCATTTTAGTGTTCATATAGTGGTTTCAATGTATGTTGTATTGATTTTCATCCATGACATGTTGTAAAACAATAGGGTGCAATGATTTCAATGGCCATAGAGTGAAAATTGATTTACACTCTAAAACAATCAAGTTATTGGATTGAATTCAACTATGCAATAACTCAAAATGATAGGATGCATTGATTTCCCTCCTTAATATTACCTTGTAAAGATTATAAAATGATGAAGGGGTATTAATTGAAAAAGCAAATACAAATAATTTGGTGTATTTATCAAATGAAATGGATTGAACAATAACATAATGCAAACCAATTTCAAAATACATTTTATAATGTTGTGAAAGAGATTTTGAGTCATAAGTTCAATTGCATCACTATCATACTATCATGATTATATGTGATTCATGTGTTAGTATTTACACATTAAAGCTATTATAATACTAAGATATATAGAATCTTAATATATATAGAATTCATTAAAAACAAAAGCATGCAAAAGAATGAAACAAAATTATGAGGAACATAAGAGACTAGATAAAAAGAAGCTATTAATCTTGCAAAACAAGAAAGACAAGGTATCAAGATTTAAATGTTTGAATGGTTCAAAATTAACTTTCTTTCTTCTATGATTAATGCAAAATTATTTAAAAATCCCTGAGGTGTGAGTAATTGAAAAAGCTACCAATAAAACAAAAGATTATCATATACTTAGTAAATTTGAAATGATTGGTTATGTCAAACATATACATATACATAATGATGATCCTTTATAATTATAAGTGACCATGACTAAAACTAACCTAGATGCATCTTAACTTAAGATCTTTAAAATGAATCTAAAATGGTATATGCTTCATCAAAGAATCCTTCCTATGGAACTAATCCAACAATAAAATAAATTTCACATAACTCTTAGCATGAATATTTAAGACAATATATTTTTAATAACATGAAATCATTCTCTATATAATTTAATGATGATTTAAAAAATAAATCAAACACCGCACTAGTAATGAAGACATAGCTCAAGGCAGAGTGTTTTTAATAAAGACTAAAGGAATAAATAAGAAAGCAATGGACATTTGTGTATTTCTCTTTTAAGGTTGAAACACATATGTGATATATATAAAAAAATGTTTTTATTATGAAGAACATAAAATGTTATACATAAAAATTATATTTTTAAATTTAAGAGTGGAAGCCAAAACACTTATTTTGAGTAATAAACATTTATAATTTTGAACAACCAGATGTATTAAGGAAGAGAAAATAACTACAAATTTAATTACAAAACCGAATTCACTGAATACAATATAAGGAGAGGGGCCAAATATATAATTCTAGGTGAAAGGAAGAATTAATAAACATGGGGATATTAAGTGTTTGAAAACCTTAAAATACAACTAAAAATTTTGAAAACTTTTTGAAAAATATTTAACACAACTTACTATAGAAAAGCCTATTAAGAACAATTGATTGAAAAGTTATTATAGATTACTCACGTGTTTGCTTGGAAATGTGGAATACCATAGCAATATTGAAAATTCAAAATTTGATATTCACTATGGTATTAAAACCCACTTTGTTTATATTTTTTAAACAAATTGGGTAGTAACATTTTTAAACTTTATTTTACATTATATTTTATTTTATTTGAAATATTTTTGAGTGAAAATAAATTATTAAAATAGTTGATATAGGATGAACCATAGTTACAAAGTTCTAATACTAAATCGAGACACATACAAACAAACACATTTCAATTTCACATGTCCTCTAATCATTATTACCATACAAACACATTTCAATTTCATTAGCGATGTACAACATGACTAAATATTTCCGGTTCATCCAGAAAATTGTTGAAGGCGTAATGGCCCCAAGTCATGGGGTTGAACCCTCTCTTATACCTTATGTAACGACCCCTCCATTACGACAACCCTTAGCGATGTACAACATGACTAAATATGATCGGCTCATCAGAAAATTGTTGATTATTCCCATGAAGTCCGATGTCTTCAAAGATTCAACAGAGAGGAGATAAACCAAGTATCTTCAAAGATTCATGAGAGAGGGAGATAAAGAGAGTGGAGTTGAGATCTACCAAGCCTAGTGTACCAAATCCAAGAGAGAGGTCACCCGATGTCTATGGTAATTTTTGAGATAAATTGTTTAGAGTAAGCTTTTGTCTTGAAGAAAGAGAATGGATTGTGGCATTTCTTTAAGAATGGTATAATTGTTATTCTTGTGAAATTCCTGTGAAATTCAATTAAGATTCCTGTGAAATTCAATTGGATGACCACCACTTTTCCTCGATGTTTATTCCTTTTATCAAAGTAGGTGATCCTTAGATTGATGACATGCAAGTCAAGGTTAATGCTGGTTTGGAGTAGCTTGTGTTTTGATGTGAGCTTATGGTGGTGGTTGTTATAGTAGAGGAAATCCACTTTTACGAGGAGAAAGGAACATCATAAATAACAATGACATGACAATTTGCTTTGGGAAGGTTAAACATTTATATATTTCACCGAATAACATATCTATGAAGGTGGCATTAAAGTTCTAAAGCGAACCATCTATAAACAGTCTTCAACAACGAGTCATAACAGACCCACAAAATTATCGACGTCGATACTCATCTTGTTGAGCTCGACCTCGATCGTTACTGCATGCAAATGGCAAGCCATTCCTATTCCTCGGAGGATGTGCAAACTGCAACTTTAGGGAGGCGAGTCTCTATCATCCTTATCCATCCTGTACCCTTGTAAATCCTCCATAGCAGTTGCAGCACATTTCGGGTTATCAAAATCGACAAAACACAGAACAACAACATTAACGCTGGGCTCTACTTCAAGTTTATTTCTAGATTCCTTCGACTTATTGACAATCCTCACTTCTTTGAAACAGAGAAAATGGCGAAAGATGTGAGCTGCCTCTCTGTCACTGCAATTACTTGGAAGTCCCTCAACAAACAGTGTGTTGGATGCATCTGGTGGTAGAACATGATCTGAAGGAGGATTTGCCAGCCAACGCGATGATTATCATAATTATAAGGTTCAAGAGAAACATATTGTTCTCTACTTTCTCTCAATGATCAAACCCCAACTCCGTCTCTGCCTCTCACCTAGTCGGACGTCTTCCCAGCTACGATTAACATAACCGGACGTACTGGACAACACATGATCATGATGACCATATCTCCTCGTTAAGCGTGATCCTCATATTCATATTCATTTCGAGGCCGCTTGGCCAGCATAGAGCTCTTCAAGTGACTCGCTCTCTCAGCTAGGATTCTAGCGCTTGAATATGTGCTGTCCATTCTTCTCTTTTCTATCGCTCAAAGGCTCTCAAAAACCGTTCCAACGCACGAAAATGCTCGACGCAAACTCAGCACAACAAAAGTTGGAAATTTTTGGGTTTTAGTGGGCGAAGAATAAGCAGGATAGACCTCAGTTGTAAGTTTGCATCTACAGCGTTGTAGATATAGATAACTGGAAGGGGTGAAGGATTACTTATAGCTATTTTGCTGCCCCGAAGAGAATGCATGCACGTCAGCCTATTTCAATTGTTAGTCCCTGCCCACCAAGTGGACGTAGCCGTTGGCTTTGACAGCTGTTTTTTAAATGGATGAAAACCATTTTTCCTCTTCGCTTTGACAGCTGCTTTTTAATGGATGGAAATGATTTTTCTTTGAACTAAGGTCCTGATAAAGTTAGCGGTGGTTGGTATTACTTTATCTGAAAATAGTGGCATTAAATATTTAACATGCATTTCAAAAAAAAAGAATGGTTTCAAACTCACCTTCTATGTTGCAAACTCCACCTTTTTTGTTTCTTCCCTTTTGTTTAATATCAAGAAGACCCTAACAATAGGGGTTTAGTCTATTTACCCTTTCACGATGAGGTTTGTTTTGGGGGGCTTAAGGTATATATTGGACTCATACCATTCACTATGTTGGATCCCCCAACATGTCACTATTAGAGTTTTTTAAAAGAATGTGTTTGGGTTTCATGGTGCACACCTTATAACACACACACACACTAGCGTATTGCTTATTTTCAAGCATATCATGGTAATTCGATATTAAAAAAAACAATATTTCTTTTTTCACAATGTGTAATTGTGTGTTTGTTAATATATAATGCATTACTTGGCTACATGTTTTTTAAAAAATAATTTCGGTTTTACCAATGTGCACTATACTTTAATTATGCACTAATGTGTATCATTGTATATTGTGTGCACTACTAGAATGTATTGTTGTACAAAACCCACCAACTAAACCAAAATCAATTTTAGCCTAAAATTCTTTACTATGCTTGTAAAACATATTTCACAGTTTGTATGTTTCATTACTCAATTTTTTTATTAATAGAACATGACTAATATAAGATCAATGAATAAAAATTGTAGCAACGAGAACAACAAGGGAAGTACATCCTAAGAAGAGAACATAGAAAGTTATTTTAAATTTTATTATAAAATAGATATATTTGAATTATATGTAGGTTTAAGTGACTTATATACCATAACATGTGGCATCCATATTGTTTTTTGAAAAAACTTAATAAGATACCTCGCAATATGAGTGGAAATGAGTGTAATTTTTTTTTAGAAACGTTGCACCGAAGGTTGTTAGGTGAATCAAAGATGTGATCAACACGAAGTTGATAGTTGCAACGTCAATAATCCTTGAACATAATTGTGACATAATTGTTTAACACAATCCTAAAGAAAGGAACATCATAAATAACAAATGACATGACAATTTGCTTTGGGAAGGTTAAACATTTATATATTTCACCGAATAACATATGTATGAAATGTGGCATTAAAGTTCTAAAACGAATCATGTATAAACAGTCTTCAACAACGAGTCATACAGTGTCAACAGACCCACAAAATTATCGACGTCGATACTCATCTTGTTGAGCTCGACCTCGACCGTTACTGCGTGCAAATGGCAAGCCATTCCTATTCCTCGGAGGATGT
>SNQJ01S0000635.1:70162-114205 GCA_010110895.2 Picea sitchensis
ACAGTCTTCAACAACGAGTCATAACAGACCCACAAAATTATCGACGTCGATACTCATCTTGTTGAGCTCGACCTCGATCGTTACTGCGTGCAAATGGCAAGCCATTCCTATTCCTCGGAGGATGTGCAAACTGCAACTTTAGGTAAGGCGAATCTCTATCATCATTATCCATCCTCTACCCTTGTAAAGACTCCATAGCAGTTGCAGCACATTTCGGGCTATCAAAATCGACAAAACACAGAACAACAACATTAACGCTGGGTTCTACTTCTTTGAAACCGAGAAAATGGCGAATCTCTATCATCCTTATCCATCCTCACTTCTTTGAAACCGAAGTGAAGGCGAATCTCTATCATCCTTATCCATCATCCTTATCCATCCTCCCTTCTTTGAAACCGAAGGGAAGGCGAATCTCTATCATCCTTATCCATCCTCACTTCTTTGAAACCGAGAAAATGGCGAAAGATGTGAGCTGCCTCTCTGCCACTGCAATAACTTGGAAATCCCTCAACAAACAATGTGCTGGATGCATCTGCTGGTAGAACATGATCTTAAGGAGGATTTGCCAGCCCAACGCGATGATTATCACAATTATAAGGTGCAAGAGAAACATATTGTTCTCAACTTTCTCTCAATGATCGAACCCCAACTCCGTCCATTCTTTTCTTTTCTTTTCTATCGCCTGAATATGTGTTGTCCATTCTTTTCTTTTCTATCGCTCAGAGGCTTTCAATGGAGAGTCCAGAACACCCATAAGTATTTCTGATTCTGTTTAGGTTAATTGAAAGTAAAGAATTTATGCTTGTAATGGTTCGTAATTGTGTATGCATGTTTTATAGGCTTGTCATTGTTCCATTTAGAAGAAAATATGTTTGGATGATAATGTATCTAAGTAGAATGGCACGCGCATTGCACACCCGAACATGAACACACTACAAATATTCTAAACTATGGAAAATAAGCACGCATCTATGAATTTCTAGCATGCACAATAGTATAGATGTTGTGGAAAAAATAGATGGCCTGTTAAAAAACTTAGAAAGAACTAGGAACAAGTTCCTTCGAGTTTAGGTCTTGAATGAGACTGCTAATTCGGGAGAGATCCCATGTTTTAAACCAAGTTAACGATCACCATTAATCCTTTATATAACTTCTACTAAGAAAAATGAACCTTCTAATTTAAACCAAGATACACTTAAAAAGAAATTTTAGCTTCAAATTTCTCCAAAAAACACAACTATTTTGACTTTTATGCATATGAACTCAAGCACATAATTACAAAACTCTATCCCTAATGAACTCACACACATAATTACAAAACTCTATCCCTAATGTTGTATGCAAATCAATATTTCACTTTGACTGTGTGTTTCCATTATGAGTGTGATAAACCAAAGTTTGTTTTTTGAATAACAATAATCTTTCTACTTAAAAAAAAACTTTTATAGGAGAAAATGGAACCTTTTCTGAACTGTTGCGGAAATTAGAAAATTAAAGAAAGCATCAAGGGTTTCTATGCCAAGAAGAACCCTTCACAATGGTGACTTTCAAAGGATGGCAACAAAATGCAACAAATATGGGGTTTCTGAACTGACCCGTTTAGAGATTCAAAATATGGAGAATAACTTCCCCGTCAAGTAAGTCGAATTCTGCCAATTTTGATCTTCGTGCAGGTCGCTTTGAGTAGCCAAAATTTTTCTAGACAACGACTGTGTATTTCTTATCCTTCATCGAATCAGGAACTCTGCAATGTCTTGGTCCTATTGGCTTCGAAACCCTTGATTTGTGGCGTCCTCTCTATCTCTGCAATCTCTTGATTGGCTCTACGACCTCCTCTATGAATATGTGCCCTCTTCTCTATCTCTGCAAGATCTTCACTGGCTATCCAACCTCCTCTATGGATCTTCACCCTCTTCTCTGTTCAACAAAATATTTACTTCACAACATAGCGCACAGATTCAAACCTTCCCGTGTTTACGGAATATGGAATCTACCATAAACTTGTGTAAACAATTATCGAGGAGTTTGTAGGTGTGAAAACTGGTTGTATAGGTGGTTGTAGTAGTTCAAAATCTAGGCGGTTGACATTCTAAGTTTCTTATGAAACAGATACAGCGATGCCCGCATTGTGTTTCTCTTTACACCAAGTTCTTTTATGATAATTTGTGACAAACTCACTATTTATGCAATAATTGCAGGTATTACTAGACCGGAAATATAGAGCCTTGGGTAACATTCCTATTGGAGGTAGTTGTAGTCAGAACAATCGCTCCAACAAGAGAAATTCCAATAAAGGGCTCGCTAGCCACCTCNTCAAGTAAGTCGAATTCTGCCAATTTTGATCTTCGTGCAGGTCGCTTTGAGTAGCCAAAATTTTTCTAGACAACGACTGTGTATTTCTTATCCTTCATCGAATCAGGAACTCTGCAATGTCTTGGTCCTATTGGCTTCGAAACCCTTGATTTGTGGCGTCCTCTCTATCTCTGCAATCTCTTGATTGGCTCTACGACCTCCTCTATGAATATGTGCCCTCTTCTCTATCTCTGCAAGATCTTCACTGGCTATCCAACCTCCTCTATGGATCTTCACCCTCTTCTCTGTTCAACAAAATATTTACTTCACAACATAGCGCACAGATTCAAACCTTCCCGTGTTTACGGAATATGGAATCTACCATAAACTTGTGTAAACAATTATCGAGGAGTTTGTAGGTGTGAAAACTGGTTGTATAGGTGGTTGTAGTAGTTCAAAATCTAGGCGGTTGACATTCTAAGTTTCTTATGAAACAGATACAGCGATGCCCGCATTGTGTTTCTCTTTACACCAAGTTCTTTTATGATAATTTGTGACAAACTCACTATTTATGCAATAATTGCAGGTATTACTAGACCGGAAATATAGAGCCTTGGGTAACATTCCTATTGGAGGTAGTTGTAGTCAGAACAATCGCTCCAACAAGAGAAATTCCAATAAAGGGCTCGCTAGCCACCTCCTGCTTTCTACACCGTAGTTCTTTCCCTCTAACCTCTTTCTCTAATACCAGTATGAAAGGAAGAGAGAAACGAGCATGGACAGCTACGGTTGTATATCAACTCGATATCACGAAATCACATGTAAATTCCTAAGCTACTTCTCTCTGAAACTTGATTGCCTACTCCATTGAACCAAAAACATATATAAATACTCAAAGGAAGGATATAGATATATTTTAGAAAATATCTAGAGAGTGTTTGAGAAATATATGGATGCAAACTCTATGGAATAGGAACTCTCTGGAATAGATTTGCATAATGCACTTTCTATAACATCTTTGTAACACTCTTTCATACTGTAACACTCTGATACCATTCCGTCATCCAACCCAATGGTCGGGCATAGGCTACTATGAGGAACAACATCATTTTATGCTTAATTAATAACATGCTTTTAAAACAGGTTAAACACATTTAAACTCAGAGTGAGGGCAAAATTACTTTTGACATAAATAATCCATGGAATTAATATTCATTCATATGCACAACAGAATACATGATAAATATAAATACATAGACATGAAACACATAATTAAACATCTTCTGGTACTTATGTTTGAAACGGAGGTAATTCCACCAACCATGTATAGGCCTTCCACAAACCTCCCAGCCTTAGACCATGCTACTCATCAAACTTAGTAGTGGGTCACGCCCGAGCTGGGACTAAGCTCCACCCCAAGGTAAGGAATCCTAGGCTAGGTTAAGGTTACAGGGAAAACAACACAGAATGACTGGAAGGATTCTTCCTAGAATGCCATCTTACGCCCACTACTCCCGGACTCTCATTCCCCACATGCCTGTTCCGCCCGGGAGTATAGACCTTCACAAGCACAGTCCATCGGCGCTACATCTCCCTCTCTGGGTCTCAGCAACAGACCGAATCAGGAAGTCTCAGAGCCCGAAACTAGTGCTGGACACTCTCTGGAAGAAACCACTTCCCAGCAATCTCTCTCACCTAGAAAGATTTGCTCACAGGCCTGGCAACCTGCGTCTTCCAACAACAATCACCTCCCTCACCTGGAGAGAGGTTACAGACAAGCTAAGGATGAAATCACACTAGCCAGTAAGCCATGCGTAGTCCAACACTTTGTGGGCACAACAACCAACTGGTAAAACATACACGAGCTTCCCAAATAGGCTCAACAATCATGAAATAGACTCACAGTTTTGGTTTTGGGATTGCATAAAGTGTACAGAGATTCCACGCACAGGTTCAAACCGTTCAGATAGAGGTTGTATCAGATATCTCAGAAATCAACATAGGATTTTTGGCTTTCAGGGTTGCACCAGGGTATTCTTGCAGAGGTCAGACGGGACTCACGTTTACACAGTCGACGGTAGAATGGAGGAGGAACCCCCAACATGGCTCATCTCAGCCATTTTATTTGCATGCGCCTGGGTTGACACTTGTCACCCATGCAACTACATGCGTTCCTTCCATTTGAATGTTGCTTGTCCTTCCAAAAGGAAGTTAGGATAAAACATATTATTCACATGTCTTTTGGAATAATATTAAAATATTATTCCCAAGGACTTAAACCCCTAGGTTTAGCCCCTAGGCTCCACACTTAGCTCATTTTCTCACCTTCCAACTCCTAATCCCTTTCCCACTCTATGGAAGCTTAGTCCCCCATCACTCATTCATCGTGGTCGGTCTGCACGCAGCGGTGTTTATAATTTTATTAATGTTCTACATAGATACATGTACAAAATCAGGCTCTTGGCCTTCAACACTTAGGCTCTCTCACCTAATAATCACATAAGCCCACCAGCTTATATTAACTTACCTCACCAGCTTATATTAACTTGCCTCACCAGCCTATAAAACATAATTACAATTCATTTCATAAACATGATTTACAACAGGGCTCGGCCTTGGGGACATTACAATCCCCCTCTCCTATTTTTTCACTGTCCTCAGTTCAACTTTCACACAGCATCAACAAGATTTCCAAAATATTCAAAAATATGCAAGTATTATGCGCTTATATCATCCTCATGCTCCCATGTCATGTCCTCAGGACCGTACCAGGTCCACTGGACCTTTACAAGCTCAATAGCTCGATTCCTGACCTGTTTTATTTTCCTGTCCAATATGCGCACACGATGCACTTGCAGGACACCTTCTAGTTCCACCTGAATCATATTCCAATCGATTACATGATTAGCATGAGGTATATATATTTCTTAAGTAATGAAATATGAGACACCTTAGGTGCAGTCATGGATACGGTAATGCAAGCATATATGCAATGTATATATATGTATATACAGACAAATTTAATAACATTAAAATTGTATACAACATACACAACGCACAATAAATAGAGAATTGTACTTATCTTTTGAGTGAGAAGACCTTCCACCTCGGAGCAGGGCTATGACTCCATCGGGGCAATGGCTTCCCAAGATAGCCATGGCCCACAATCCTTATCCACATGGTCTAGGCCAAGGTACCAGNGGTATATATATTTCTTAAGTAATGAAATATGAGACACCTTAGGTGCAGTCATGGATACGGTAATGCAAGCATATATGCAATGTATATATATGTATATACAGACAAATTTAATAACATTAAAATTGTATACAACATACACAACGTACAATAAATAGAGAATTGTACTTATCTTTTGAGTGAGAAGACCTTCCACCTCGGAGCAGGGCTATGACTCCATCGGGGCAATGGCTTCCCAAGATAGCCATGGCCCACAATCCTTATCCACATGGTCTAGGCCAAGGTACCAGACCTCAGCAGCACTCCAACCATTCAAACCTCGTCATTACTCCAACCAACGGTCTCTCATTCCCCACATGATTGTCCCACCTGGGAGTATACACCTTCACAAGCACAGTCCATCGGTGCTACACCTCCCTTTTCTTGGGCTTCAGCAACAGGCCATACAATAATTCTTAGACCACCGTGGCTCCAGGAGTTCCAACTGTCTTCTAATGTTTCCAAGCAGCATCTTCCCGAAATACTTTTTGTAGCCAACATTTAACTTTTATCAACATCATCTCATCTGCATCAACCACATGTAGTTATCCTGAGAGAACATAAAGGAATTCATTCAGGAATTCCAATTAATTCGAAAGGAAATTCAACTTTTATTCCCAAAACATGACATTCTATTTCATGATTCATCTTGGTTGTTTCCACATTATGAATGCAACAATCCTTGTGATTTTCCACAGGCATCAAACTGCATACAATTTTCCTGCAAGATTTCATCTTGCATACTGCCAACAAATTGTCAGTATTTTTTGTACATCATAATTCAACATGTACAACATCTTATGCAATAATCTTAGAATTTCCTGCACTTGGCAATTCAATCACAATTACCAAACAACTTGACCAACTAGAATGACTCATCATTCTATGCATATGCATGTTCATAATTAGCAACAGTAAGCTCATTATTTCAATTTTCTGAACATAAAATTCTATGTAGTCTCTATTCCTATAACTACTGGGGTTTTAACTTTCTTGTTGCAATGTTTAACAATTCATGAAATGTTCTCAACTTCAAGGGTTAGCAACATTTCAACCACTAGTATAATTATTTCCATGCAATAATATATATGCATGTACTTACAAAACATATTCAACCATTGCATTTAGTATACAATTCTATCACTCATTATGCATGAGTACAATTCTCAATGCATTCTTATTCAGTGCACCTTGCATTGAATTACATAATGCTCTCTATCTCAATCATGTATCTCACCATCCATGAGTTGGAATTCTAGCCAATGCGTTGCCACATTCTCCATACCTTGTCATATTCAACCAGGTCCTAGTCTCATACATGACTAGTTTACTGGCATTTATTCCTACAACCAGTTTTTATGTTTAATTCTTTGTTTATTACCCCATAACCAAATTAACATGACATTCTACTATATCAATGTGTGCATTCAGAAGATAAAAAGATTTAAATTAATATAGGCCTACAGTATTTACCACATCCAGTGGTATGCATTCAATCATATAATCATGTGATTTTTTAACATATCTCTGGCTGAGAAAATTCTTACCAAAATTTCCTTTCAACAATTATGCAAAAAGAGTGATAAAAACTCATACCTGCATGGCTGCCATTAAAAGTTATACTACCTGAATATCTGATAGCAGTAGAAGCTTTCAAGCTTCTTTTATCAAACTTATAACCAGCTCTTCATCTCTGACGCAGACCTCCAACCCTCGGGCCAAGATCCGCATAGGATCGTTCTAAATTCTCCTCGAGTCGAAGCGGCTCCTTTGATTCCCTACTGGAACCTCCAATGAATCTGATCCACAGGTCCTTCACAAAAACTCACCATGCGCAACTTGATGCCAAGCGCGAGCCTCACATTTCCATGTGGTCATGACCTTACCTTAGCGTAAGCGCCTCTCGCAACTCGCGAGTTCGTGAGTCGAAGTCCCTCGTCTCTTCTTTCTCTAGACGTTGATACCCGAGATGTGATATGGGTATGGCTCCTCCTTTTTAGTGCCTTCCACACATAACCACCGACTAGGGATAAGTAATAGCACTACTCACAACTTGCGACTTCGTGAGTTGGAGTGCTGAGCCCTCGTGCTCCTCCTTTGTGAATCCCTGAGACACGAAATTCAGCGATGGGTTGACTTCTTTCCAGGCGACGTGTGTCCAACACCTGTCACCCCCTTCCCCTTTCTCTGGGCACTTATTTTTACACCACCTGTCAACCACGCGGTCTCCACCTAATGGATGTGCCATGTGTTCTACGAGACCTCGGCACTCGGCACTTCGCGACCTCGCAGTCAAAAAGAATTTATTTCAACCCCTGAACCCCCGATACGCAAAACCACGCAGAGGTTCTGATACAACGGTTCTCTCGTGTCTTAGATCCAATGGTTTGTATCTCCTTCCCTGCTCCTCGCAACTCAGGACTTCGCGAAACCAATAATTTGGTCTTCCCTCTAAACTCATGAACCCCGAATTTGCGATTTCTTGAATGAGATCAACGACTATCATTGACCGGGATCTGACGGTCGCTATCCTTTTTTAGCTTCATAGTATCAGAAGATACTCACCTTAATCCCCTCACTGATTTGCAGGATCCAATGACTCTCACAACTTTGGCACTTCCTCCATGAATTGTCTTCATCGTCCATACGGCTCCTCTCCTTTGCGACCTCCCAGAGGTTAAACTCTGTGCGCCCTACTACGAATCTGATGACTATCTGTTCCTTGCACTAGATCTGATGACCTAGATCTCTTCCTCTCCAGCTGATCTAATAACATCTATGCTCTCTCCTAAGATTTAGAACTTATTCCTTCCCCTTGGAATATTTTCCCAAGCTTCAAAGGCCTTGACCTTTGTTTCCCCTGTGAGCTCAATTCCTTTGAATCTCACCTATGTTCTAGGAACGTTGTCTCTCCTAAGCTTTGTAGACTGTGAAACCTTGAAGGGTTTCTTGACCTCCTACTCCTCTTTGTTGTTAATCTGTGCACAACAACAATATCCTTCCCGAGCTTCAAAACTTGAACCTCTAAGGGATTCAACCCTTTCCTTCTCCTTCAAATGGAGATCAGTGCCCTCTGGCAACTTCTTTCTCAAGCACACTTTGCTAAGCCTACAGGGTGTTCAGTAACCCCGTGAGTGTCTTCATGTGGCACTTCTCCTATCTCAAAACTCAAAAGGGTTCCTTTTGTGCACACTTGCACCGACTCAATGCCCTTCCTAAAAAATTTCTTCAGAATCCTCAGTGACTCTGTCTTCTCACTGAACTCAAAATAGAGTTCTCCTTAATGCATCATGTGCATTTGCTCAATGCCCTCTTTGCAGAGTCTCACAGAATTCTCATAAATTATGTCTTCCTTCTCGACACTTCTCCTTCCTCTGATCTCATAATAGAGTTCTTTTGTGCACTCTATGCACTTTCTCAATGCCCTCCTGGCATAGCTTCCACAAAACCCTCAGTGATTCTGTTTTCTTGGTGCTTTCCTCTGCACAGTCTTACCTCCAAGGATTCCTACCATCCATTCAGGTTCTCAATGACTTCTTTCCAAATATCTTGGGGTCAATTCCTCTCGACTTGACTTCCTCCCTAACTTGAAGGATTTTGAGTATTTCGAAGGCTTCAATGGTGTTTTCCAAAAAACTTTCTGGTGCCCTCCTCGCACCCTCTACGCTCGTCTCCTGGAGTCTTTCAAACTTAAAACAAGTTCCCTCTATAAGAACTCCTTGCATTGGATATGCAAACTCTACATACAAAATTTCTACGCTAGATCTGGGCGCGTAGATTCTGGCCGCCCATATTTTCCCGCCGCTTAACGAAATTACGATCTATTAATCTACTTGATCCAATGATCAAGTTCCTCTCCTATGATCTAGGGTGTAGATCGTTTCGGGATTTCACGTACTACGATTTCCACACTCTTATGCAACTTCAAAGGGTTTTAAACCTCATGCACATTCTCTAGATCTAATGGTCATTAGGGTTCTCCTTTCCTCTTGAATAGATCCTATGGCTCCAACACTTCATGCGTTGAGCTCTCTCTTTCTCCCGGTGGCCATATACCATACCATCTACGGTTCTAAAATAACGCTAAACCTCCTGAGATTTGTAACATGGTCAAGTGACTCCTTGACTCACAGTTTTGGTTTCGGGATTGCGCAAGGTGTACAGAGATTCTATGCACAGGCTCAAACTATTCAGATAGAGGTTGTACTGGCTATCTCAAAAAACAACACAGGCTTTTCGGCTTTCAGGGTTGCACCAAGGTATTCTTGCAGAGGTCAGATGGGACTCACATTCAGATGGTTGACGATAGAATGTAGGAGGAACCCCGAACACGGCTCATCTAAGGCATTTTATATGCATGCGCCTAGGTTGACACTTGTATCCCATTCAACTGTATGTGTTCCTTCAGCATGCGTTACTTCCATTTGGAAGTTGCTTGTCCTCCCAAAAAGAACTTAAGATAAAACATATAATTCACATGTCTTTTGGAATAATATTAAAATATTATTCCCAAGGAATTAAGACCCTAGGCTCAACACTTATTCCCTTTTCCCACCTTCCAACCCCTAATCCCTTGCCCACTCTGTGGAATCTTAGTCCCCCATCACTCATTCATCGTGGTCAGTCTGCATGCGGAAGTGTTTATAATTTTATTAATGTTCTGCATAGATACATGTACAAAATGAGGCTCTTGGCCTTCAACACTTAGGCTCTCTAGCCTAATAATCATATAATCCCACCAACTTATATTAACTTGGCTCACCAGCCTATAAAATATAATTACAATTCATTTCATAAACATGATTTACAACAGGGCTCGGCCTTGGGGACATTACAATCTTTCACCTATTTCATTAAATGCCACAAGAGTACTTACATTTCAACATTTTTCCACTATACTATGACACCTATAAATGAGCTCTTGAAGATTACATGGGTGGCATGATAATGCATTGTATATTTTGTCCATATGTGTTGCTTGTGCTATAGATCTGGAGGGTTGTATCACTATGCATTTTGGTTTCATTTTAGACCACATGGATGGTTTGTAGGAAAAGGGATTTGGGGTTCTTTTTCTTTGGTTTCTTTTCATGCTGGTACTTTTTCATTTGGCAGCTCTATGAGTGGTTTAAGATGCCTTTTTTATTGTCTTGTTTTTCATTTCCCAGTTCATTGCAGAGAACTAAAGCTTTCACTCTAAGAGATCGATTTCATGCATTGGAGACTAATTGAGGTTAATCATTGTTGTGGAGACAAAGGAAATCATGTTCTTGGAGATAATTACTAATCTCACTTGTGAAGGCTAAGGGTGATCATTCTTATGGAGAGAAGGTTGATTTTAATATTGGATATGAAGGTTGATTGTGATCACAAAGATGAAGGGGGATATGGAGATGAAGATGATCTCACTCATCAAAATGAAAGTAATCACACTCTAAAAGAGGAAGAACAATAATCACCGTTTTGGGTAAATGAAATGTTTGGGAATGTGGAAGGATAAATAGTTAGGCATTTGAAGCTTGTCAAAGAGAATTCAAAATAAATAAATCGACATATAAATTTGTCTTAATTAGAAAGATGAGGGGTATTGGTGAATGATTGTTTATTCTGGGAAGAACGATAACATACTCAAAACTAGAGTGACCTTCAAGAAGGTTGGATATGTTTTGAATCATTTCTTCAAGATAGTGGTAGTGAAGAAACACATAGCCCAAAGGGGATTGATTTCACATGATGGGAAAGTGAGGTGGTTAATTAAATACTCAAATCGAACCACCTGTGACTAGTTGAGATATGTTCAGTAACCTTAATAAGTCATTGGGTAAAAATTCCAAATATTCCACTTAAAAATTCAACTCAATATGAGAAGTATTGATTATCTTTTTTTATCTTAGTTCACATTCAAATTTAATATCATTCTAGCTAGTAGAAAATATTTGACTCGAAATGTAAGACCATCCCTAACCATTTTATTTTTTAAAAGTGAGTTAAAAAGTTGATCCCTTTTTCTTTGTTTTTCTAAATGTTAGAGGTTATATTTGTGCAATAAGAGAGATTTGGATAAAAAAAAATTGAAGAGACAAATTTGCAAGGGATCACTTTGGGTTATATTCAAATCTAGAAAGGAGAAATTCTAGTCATGCAACTTCCTTTTCTTCATCTCAAATCTTCCCTCAACTCATTAAACAAATTTTAATTATTTATTTATTTATTTCTATAAATATTTAACATGCATTTCCAAAAAAAAGAATGGTTTCAAACTCACCTTCTATGTTGCAAACTCCACCTTTTTTGTTTCTTCCCTTTTGTTTAATATCAAGAAAACCCTAACAATAGGGGTTTAGTCTATTTACCCTTTCACAATGAGATTTGATTTTGTGGGGCTTGGGGCATATATTGGACTCATACCATTCAGTATGTTGGATCCCCCAACATGTCACTATTAGAGTTTTTTAAAAGAATGGGTTTGGGTTTCATGGTGCACACCTTATAGTACACACACGCTACCTTATTGCTTATTTTCAATCATATCATGGTAATTCAATATTAAAAAAAACAACATTTCCCTTTTCACAATGTGCAATTGTGTCTTTGTTAATTTATAATGCATTACTTGGCTACATGTTTTTTTTTTTTTTTAAATCGGTTTTACCAATGTGCACTATACATTAATTATGCACTAATGTGTATCATTGTATATTGTGTGCACTACTAGAATGTATTCTTCTACAAAACCCACCAACTAAACCTAAATCAATTTTAGCCTAAAATTCTTTACTTAGCTTGTAAAACATATTTCATGGTTTGTATGTTTCATTACTCTATTTTTTTATTAATAGAACATAACTAATTATGCCGAAAGGCGTACACCTATTGACAATGGGCACAATTAATGATCTTTTAACCTTATTTAACCTTAAACCCTAATCTGATGGCTATGCATTGAAGATGCTAGCATATTCTTAGTCGTCCTCCAAAATCAATGGGTCAAATTTATTGTTCATAACTTTCTTGCATTTATCAGGGCATCCGTTAACATGTTTACTTTTTAACATTTACCTAATCAGATTAAAAAATTACTGTAAAGATATGTAATTGCCACGTTTAAATGATTAAGTAGGATTAAACCATGCAAACCAAACGTTTCATATTACCGCAGACATTTTATATTGGGAGCACGCGTCCTCAACCAATACATTTCGGCGTTCTTAGCCGCGAGTTAGTGGTTGTGCTAGTATAAGATCAATGAATAAAAATTGTAGCAACAAGCACAAGGCAAGTGCATCCTAAGAAGAGAACATGGAAAGTTATTTTAAATTTTAATATAAAATAGATATATTTGAATTATATGTAGGTTTAAGTGATGTATATACCATAACATGTGTCATGCATATTTTTTTTTGAAAAATCTTAATAAGATACCTCGCAATATGAGTGGAAATGAGTGTAATTTTTTTTGGAAACGTTGCACCGAAGGTAGTTAGGTGAAACAAAGATGTGATCAACACAAATTTTTTCTTTGAACTTTTGCCAATAATAACAATAATAGTTAACGTGTTTCAAACATTCAATTTTGTATGTGTCAAATTTTGTGCAGGGATTGATAGTTGCAACGTCCCCTCTGTTACGTCAACGCACAACGATGAAGAAATGATTTTTTTTTTTTTTCAAACGCATTAGGAAATTAATGTCATCACATAATTCATAGCAACACACAACAACACCACATCATAATTAAAAGCATTGTAAGCGACATGCCATCGAAATAAATAACGACGCAAGTCAACGCATTAATATATTAAACAATGACACATGTTTAATGCAAATACATAAATAGCGACGATGTTCGACACATCAAAATCATTCGAAGAAAAATATAAATAATGATCAACGAGATACGAAACATAAAATAGCTACTTTCCCAACCAATCATGCAATGTTAGAACCTCTAGGACAATACCGAACACCCTCACAGTGCTATTGGAATCCTACACCAATGCTTGTCTTTTTGTAGTGGACGAAACTTTGTAATGGATGAGGGAAATACCTAGAGTTTTGTATTTACAAAAATATTCTAAATATTTCGAATTTTTTTTTATATGGATTTGGTAAATCATACCGATCTATAGAAATGAGAGGAGAGTCCAGAATACCCATAAGTATTTATGATTCTGTCTAGGTTTATTGAAAGTAAAGAATTTATGGTTGTAATGGTCTGTAATTGTGTATTCATGTTTTATAGGCTTGTCATTGTTCCATTTAGACGAAAATATGCTTGGGTGATAATGTATCTAAATAGAATGGCACGTGCATTGCACACCTGAACATGAACACACTACAAATGTTCTAAACTATGGAAATAAGCACACATCTATGAATTTCTAGCATGCACAATAGTATAGACATTGTGGAAAACAAATAGATGGTCTGTTAGAAAACTTAGAAAGAACTAGGAACAAGTTCCTCCGAGTTTAAGTCCTGAATGAGACTGCTAATTCAGGAGAGAACCCATGTTTTAAACCAAGTTAATGACTACCATTAATCCTTTATATAATTTCTACTAAGAAAAATAAACCTTCTAATTTAAACCAAGATACACTTAAAAAGAACTTTTAGCTTCAAATTTCTGCCAAAAACACAATTATTTTGACTTTTATGCATATGAACTCAAGAACATAATTACAAAACTCTATCCCTAATGAAATCACACACATAATTACAAAACTCTATCCCTAATGTTGCATGCAAATCAATATTTCACTTTGACTCTGTGTTTCCATTATGAATGTGATAAACCAAATTTTGTTTCTAGAATAGAGAATAGAAGAATAGAGTGATTGAGCTTTGATTCATAGTCTTGTAGTTTTGAGATAGTGATTTTCATTATTTGTCATGTATTGGATTGTTTTAATGCAAGATTTTACTTTCTCATAGTGGTTTTTCGTTTACCTTTTTGTCATGTGTTGTTGTAGATGTTTTTAAAATGCTTTCATTAGATTTAATTTATGCACTTTCATCTTTTCATAGATTAATTCTAGATTCCATGCTTTCGTAGTTAGATTAAGTTTTTGCTTTCATAGTTAGATTATGTCTCATTTGATTTCTTAATAGATTAACTCTGTCTCTGCCTCTCTCACCTAGTCGAACGTCTTCCCAGCTACGATTAACATAACCGGATGTACTGGACAACGCATTTTCATGATAACCATATCTCCTCGTTAAAAGGTGATCCTCATATTCATATTCATTGCGAGGCCGCTTGGCCAGCACAGAGATCTCCAAGTGACTCGCTCTCTCAGCTGGGATTCTGGCGCTTGAATATGTGTTGTCCATTTTCTCTTTTCTATCGCTCAGACACTCTCAAAAACCGTTGCAACGCACAAAAAAGATCGACGCAAACTCAGCACAACAAAAGTTGGAAATTTTCGGGTTTTGGTGGGCGAAGAATAAGCACGATAGACATCAGTTGTAAGTATGCAACTACAATGTTGTAGATATAGATAACTGGAAGGGGTGAAAGATTACTTATAACTATTTTGCTACCCCAAAGAGAATGCAGGCACGTTGGCCTATTTCAATTGTTAGTCCCTACCCACCAAGTGGACGTAACCATTGGCTTTGACAACGGTTTTCAAATGGATGAAAATAATTTTTCCCCTTCGCTTTGACAGCTGTTTTTTTAAATGGATGGAAATTATTTTTCTTTGAACTAAGGTCATGATAAAGTTAGCGGTGGAAATGATTTTTTTGCAACATGTCACTCTTGTCTTTGAAGTATACAAACTTCACTCTAGACTCATGACACTTGTCTATCATTCTTGGGAAACATCTCTCTCCCACCTGAACCGAGGTGAAATTCCTTCTGCGGTAGGCTCACTTTGGGTCCGCATGTAAAAGCATATAGCATCTTGAGTCTTTATCATTCCTTGTCAAATCACCATGACTAGGACAAATACCACACCAGGATCTTTCACCACAGGAACACACCTATGAGTGAATGCCGGCTTGATGCTAACTGACACATGGAAAGCACTTTCAAGCACCTCAATTCCATATTATTCCTTGTCATGATCAAGGAAGGACTACGTCTGGGCCCATTTACCACAAGTGCACCTTTGTGATAAATGTATCCTATCTCGTTTGGTCTACAGCCCAATCTAGGAGAAGTTTTACCCGATGATGAAACATCAACACTCCCTCTTAGCTAGGGAGGTATCTTTCCATAGTAGTACACAACTACTGTACAGAGACACGAGGTCTCCGCTAGTGGTACAAAATCACCATAGTAGTAAAAGATTTGTCACACATGACACTCCCATGTGGACTTCTAGAGGCTACTCCCTCTAGGACATTGGGCTATAAGCCCAAATGCACTTATCCCTTCTCAAATAAGTTTCCTCACATATCAACTCAACTTAATTCACAGAGGAGTATGATCTAGAGAAAGTTTGCCACACATGGCACTCCATGTGTAATTCCAGAGGCTACACCCTCTAGAAACACTAGGGTCCTCATGGGATGTGTCCTCGTGTGCTATCCACAAGGGATGTTGGGTTATAATCCCAACCAAATTTATCCCTTCTCAGATAATTTCCCCACTTATCCCTTCTCGGATAAGTGTCCTCACAGATCAACTCAACTCAATTCACAGAGGAGTATGATATGGAAAACGTTTGTCACACATGGCAGTCCATGTGGACTTCTAGAGGCTACACCCTCTAGAAACACTAGGGTCAACTCTCATAGTGTGTGACGTCAAGGGTCAACTCCCTTGACATGTCCTCATGTGCTCTCCACAAGGGACGTTGGGTTATAAGCCCAACCGCACTTATCCTTTTCTCGGATAAGTGTCCCACTTATCCCTTCTCGGATAAGTGTCATCATAGATCAACTCAACTTAGTCACACATGAGCACGATCTGGAGAATGTCTCAAGAAGCTGCAAACATCAACACTCCCTCTCAACGAGGGAGGCATTCTCCGCCACACCAAGTCTGTCACGTAAGTACTTGAACTTCGTCTTGGTTTGGTAAGAACATCAGCAACCTACTAATCTATAGGAAGGTACTGCGCCAATACTTCCTTCCTCTACACCATGTCTCAGATGTAATTGTACTTGATCTCAATGTGGTTCGATTTGTCATGAAACACTGGATTATCAGAGATATTCACACAACTTTGGTTACCATAATGAGCAATGGTGGAATCCAGCACATGTTCAAATAAATCTGCAAGGAGCTTGTGAAGCCACACTACTTCACAAACTATCATAATTAATGCAATGTACTCTACGTCTGTTGTGCTCAAAGCCACAAAAATTTGTTTCATATTACACCAAGAAACCATGGAAGATCCCAAAGTGAAGAAAAAATTGAAGGTGTTCTTTATGTCCACTACACTCCCTGCCCAATCAAAGTCAATATATTCATGCCATATCATATCAATATTGGAAGTATATCTCAGACCATGTCGAACTGTGCCTCGCAAGTATCTCAAGACATGCTTCGCAACAATCTAGTGTGTCTATCACGAGAATAGGAAGAAGACACACACAATTTCTTCAGATTTGTCACCATTGGTGTAGCCATGGGTTTACAATTTAACATCCCATTTTTTTTTTAATTTTTTTTTAATATCTCAACTGTGTACTTCCCATGACTTAGGAAGATCTCATCAGTTATTTGCCACATCTCTAGTCACAAGAAGTAGTGCATCATACCAAGGTCCTTCATCTCAAACTTAGAGTCCAATGCATACTTGCATTCAATAATAAGGCTCTTTGTACTGGTGAGGAATAAATCATCAACGTAGAGGACCAAAATAAGGGCCTCACCGTTAATAGTCTTGTAGTACAAGTTGGGATCATCCTTGCATACCAACCTCAAGGTGACTGCTTGAGTCCATACAGGGCCTTCTTCAATCTACACACATGAGACTCCTTCTCATGTATGACGAAACCATCTGGTTGCTCGATGTATATTTCTTCCTCAATCTCTCCATTAAAAAACATTGTCTTCACATCCATCTGATGTAGTTTCCAACCCATGGATGTTGCAAGGGAAATAATGGTCCAAATAGAAGTGTATCGAGCAATAGGAGAAAGTGTCTCCTCATAATATATTCCCTCCATCTGAGAGAATCCTCAAGAAACAAATATCATTTTGTGCCTCTCGATGCTCTCGTCAACTATGTGTTTGATCTTGTATATCCATTTGGAAGTCAATGCAAACTTCCTCTCAAGTCTTGAAACAATATCCCACACATCATTCTTCATGATGGATTGATACTCCTTCATCATGACATCTCTCCATACTGGATGACTGGTTTCCTCCTCATAATAGGAAGGCCAAAAAAAATGAATGATGTGGCTCATAGCTGCGGCATAGCATGAATATATTTGAGGTATCTTTATGTCTCTGATGGTACCATGTCTTTTTGTCTCTCACTCAATCTGTCTCTAACCATAGATGTAGATATGATATTCCTTCGAAGACTCACTGTACTCCAGAAATGTACCTTTCTACCTGCAGGGTGTAGCTTGGTCCTTTTCTCCTTGGGTAAATGAATGTATACTAAACACCCAAATATCATGAAGTGTCCAACCTCAGAATTCACTACGGTGAAGGCCTCCTCGGGAGTCATGTTCGTCAAGGACTTTTGTTCTGAACATACACTACAGTCATGGATGTCTTTGCCCATATAAACATAGGTAAATGTTGATTATGAATCATCACCTTGACTATATCAACAGTAGATATGTTCTTCCTCTCTGCGACCCCATTCTATTGAGGGTTATGAGGAACGATGTACTCCCTTTTGATCCCTACCTCAAACATCTCTAGGACACATTGAGGTTCCCGATGTTGTCCAAACATCAACAAATCAATCCTCCATCGACTTCAATATTGTTTGAATGAGTGGTTGAACAAGTGATATCAATATTATTTGAATGAGTGGTTGAACAAGTGATATCAAATCAATCCTCAATCCACCTACTAATCGGTGAATAAAATACACTAATTTTGTTTTGGCTAATTCAAGAGAATTAAAAGAATTTTTGATTTTTTTAACCAATTATGTGATATCAACCCCTTTTAATAATGTGGTTGTTAATAAGACCACTTTTAATAATGTGGTTGTTAATAAGACCACTTTTAATAATGTGGTATAATTGTCACACAATTGTTTAACACAATCGTAAAGAAAGGAACATCATAAATAACAAATGACATGACAATTTTCTTTGGGAAGGTTAAACATTTATATATTTCACCGAATAACATATCTATGAAAGGTGGTATTAAAGTTCTAAAACGAATCATGTATAAATAGTGTTCAAAAATGACTCATACAGTGTCAACAAACCCACAAAATTATCGACATAGATACTCATCTTGTTTAGATCGACCTCGATCGTTACTGCATGCAAATGGAAAGCCTATCCTATTACTCGGAGGATGTGAAAACTGCAACTTTAGGGATGCATCTGCTGGTAGAACATGATCTAAAGGAGGATTTTCTAGCCCACCGTGATGATTATCATAATTATAAGGTGCAAGAGAAACATATTTCTCTCTACTTTATCCCAATGATCGAACCCCAACTCCGTCTCTGCCTCTCTCACCTAGTCGGACGTCTTCCCAACTACGATTAAAATAACCGGACGTACTGGACAACGCATGATCATGATGACCATATCTCAAAACACATGATCGAAGAGTGATTGGAATTAACTTATGTTGTGTTTGTGTTTTTTGTCAGTTGTCTTACATTTCGTCCTATGTGGAGAGACCTGTACATGTTGTCTTATTTTTCCACTAGACTACCACACTTGCACATGTGCTCTAGGTGATTACACAAGTGGCATGGAAATACAATTTAGTTGGTCGGATGTATTGCTTGGTTTGTAGACATGGAGTGTCATATTACTATGCCTCCTAGTTTCATTTTTTACTATGTGGTGGTTTATAGGAAAAGGGGTTTGGGGTTCTTGTTTGTTGGTTCTTTTCATGCTAGTGGTTTTTAGTTGGTAGCTCTATGAGTGGTTTCCTTTGCTTTTTTTTTGTGGCATTTTGTGTTTCCAACTTCGTGGTAGTGCTATTGATATTTCATTCCACAAGTTTTCTTTCAGGAATTGGATTTTAAGTTCATTCCACAATTTTTCTTTCAGGAATTGGATTTTAAGTTCATGGAACAACCTAAAGGGTTTGTTCAGAATCACAGCAAGAAATTTGTTTGCAGGCTCAAGAAATCATTGTATGGTCTGAGGCAGTCACCCAGACAATGGTACAATAAATTTGACTCTTTCATGGTGAGCCAGAATTATACAAGGAGTGAGTATGATCAAAATTTGGCTCGTTCATGGTGAGCCAGAATTATACAAGGAGTGAGTATGATCATTGTGTCTACTTGAAGAAATTGAATAATGGCATATTCATTATCTTAGTATTGCAATTTTACGATATGCTTTTAGCAAAAAAAATCATAACTGAGATCAATAGATTAAAGGCTCATATGGTTAGGATGTTCGATATGAAAGATCTGGGAGCAGCAAGACAGATTTTGGGCATGGAGATATTCATAGATAGGAGGAATGGTAAGCTTTGGTTGTCACAATAACAGTATGCTAAGAAGATACTTTTGAGGTTTGGTATGAACGATGTGAAACCAGTCTGAGTCCCTTTGGCTTCCCATTTTAAGATTTCTTCAAGTTTATGTCCTAGTACAAAAGAAGAAAAGGAATATATGTCTCGAATACCACATGCTAATGCAGTAGGAAGTCTAATGTATGTGATGGTTAGTACAAGGCTAGATCTTTCACATCCAGTTGGGGTTGTCAACAGGTATATGGAAAATCCAGGTAGAGATCACTGGGCAATAGTGAAATGGGTGCTTCGGTATATAAGGGGCACAAGTGATTATTGTATCACCTATAATAGTGGTTGTGAATCAGTCTGTGGATATGTTGATTCTGATTTTGCAGGTGATTTGGACAAGATAAGGTCGACTTCATGGTATGTATTTACTCTTGCAAGTGGATCTATTAGTTGGATGTCAAAGTTACAGAACATTGTTGCTTTATCCACTACAGAAGCAAACTATGTAGTTGCTTCACATGCTTGCAAAGAGGCAATTTGGTTGAAAGGTTTGTTTGGTGAATTCGAAAGGATGTAGGACAAAGTAAAGTTACTTTTTTATAGTCAAAGTGCTATTCACTTGGCTAAGAATCTAGCCTACCATAGTAAAACAAAACATATACCTATCAAGTACCATTTTGTATGATAGGTCATCGATAAACGTGGAGTCTTAAGAAAGTTCATACAAAAGAGAACTGTGTAGACATGTTCACAAAACTATTACTATTAGAGAAGCTATGTTGGTGCTTGGCTTCTCTTGGCTTGAAGAAAAGGTGATGACCAAAAGAAGGAGCAAGGTATCAAGTTAACTGTTGTCAAGGTGGAGATTGTTAAACGGTGACAACAAATTCCCAGGATTAGGATTTCAGATCCTATAATCCAGCGTTGGTTGTAACCAATAAGACCAAGTTAGAATTTAGTTATGAGTGCATTCAATAATTTGTTTCTAATGTACATTGCTATAAATTGATGTATTCCTATAGAGGCTGAGAGCGTGAGAGTGAGTGATCTGTTGTAATCTCCATTAGCTAAATAATCAGAACAAATGATCCCTTCCCTTGGTGGATGTAGCCCAATGTTTGGGTGAACGACGTAAATATCTGTGTCTTTTATATTCCGTGTGATTTTGTTTTCCGCATTTGCAATTACAACATTATACAACTTAATATACAATTCTGAAATTGGCTTGGCAAGAGCTCTAGTGTAATAGAATAAAATAGATAACAAATATTTTAAAGGAGATATAGTAACTTGAGTAGTATAAACTCTATTTAGGGTAGAACGTATTCACTTCAAATCCATCATTGTGTTTTGTCTGATAAATTCTTGGTCTCCTTGTATGAGTCATCGTCGCATTGTAAAGTTAGAATCTTTTCACGTAGATTCGTCTAAAGAGGCATCACCGAAAATATGTGTGGTCTCTGACTCAATGCATCAGCCACTCTATTTATTGTTCCCTTTATGTAAGTGATCTCGAAATCATACTCGCTAATCAATTTCGACCAACGTCGTCGCGTGTTCAAGTTGCTTTGCGTAAATATGTGTTGTAGTCCACACTAGTCCGTTTAGTTCAAATTTCCATCCAACAAGGTAGTGTCTCCAAATTATCAAGGAATAAACAATGGCTAACAACTCCAAATCGTGCATCACATAGTTCTCCTCAGACCTTCTCAACTTTCTCGAGATGTAAGGGATCACTCGACAGTCTTGCATCAAGACTCTGCCTAAGCCTTCGTTTGATGTGTCAGTGCATACCAAGAAGTCTTCTTCCATGTCAGGGACCTTTAGTATTGGTGTCGTTGTCAACAACTCCTTGAGTCTCTGAAATGCTTCCACGCATTTCTCGGTTCAAAAAAAATTAGTTTTCTTTTTCTACAATTCCATAGTTAGATTTGCTAACTTCGAGAATCCCTCGACGAACCATCAATAATATCCCGCTAAACCCATGAAACTACGCACTTCTGGGACATTCGTTAGTGCAGGCCATTCCATAATAGCCTCGACCTTTACTGGATCCACAATGATACCTTCGTCGGAGATGACATGCCCTAAGTAGTGAATCTTCAATTGATAAAATGAGCCTTTAGACAATTTCCCATACAATTTTTTCTCACAAAGACAATGTAGTACCAAAAGAAAGTGCTCGTCATGCTCCTCCATCGTCCAATATTAAATCAAAATATCGTCAATGAATACTTGGATGAACTTGTCCAAGTACTCGCGGAACACCCCGTTCATCAAACTCATAAATACCCCTGGGGCGTTTGTCTGTCAAAATGGTAAAATAGTAAACTTGTAGTCTCCAAACCTTGTCTTAAAGGAGGTCTTAGCAATGTCGTCCTCTTTGATCTGCAACCGGAGATACCCTGATCTCAGGTTGATCTTTGAAAACACTGTCGCACCCTTCATCTGATCAAACAGATCATCAATCCTTAGAAATGGATATTGATTCTTGATCGTTTCCTTGTTCAATTGGCGGTAGTCAATGCAGAGTCTCCACGACCCATCCTTCTTTCGTATGAAAATAATAGGTGCAGCCCACAGTGAAGCAATTGAATGTATAAGTCCCAGGTCCAGCAACTCCTTCAATTGCATTCTCAACTCCTGTAACTCCAAGGTCGACATCTGATAAGGCGTTCTCTCTATTAGTTTAGTCTCTGGTTTTAGGTCTATGGTAAATTCCAATTCCCTCTCCGATGACATCCCAGGTAACTCCTCTGGGAAGACGTCCTCAAAATCTCTCACCACCAAAAGGTGTTCTAGACCTTTCGCTACTCCCTTCTCATTTAACACAAGGATCACATAAATCTTAAATCCCTTGTGCATGCTCTTTCATAGCTGCAAGGAAGAGATGAACATCATGGAAACTCCTTGGTTCTGACCTACAATCACGTGTCTCTGTCCCTCATCATCGACCAAGCTCAACTGTTTTGTCTTACAGTTGAGTATCGCTTCATGTGATTCCAACAAGTCCATACTGATCACGACGTCATAAGATCCTAAGAACGTGACGTACAGGTTGGCCTTAGTGACAAACTCTCCCAGGTTAAGGCCACAGCCTATAAACTTTCCTCCAACCTTTTTTTTGGCTCCCGAAACCATTTCTACAAAGCTAAACTCACCATGTTCGACTACCTTTATATTAATTCCTTTTAGCGTTTCTCCAGAAATGAAACTCTCTACAGCATCAAGATTTATCAAAATACAAATGGTCTAGTTAGCAATGGTTCCTGATGTCTCGAGAATAGTCGACTGGTGTTCTTCCTAGCGATGATTCACCACTACATGAATCTGTTGGGCCTTGCCCAAATCTCCCACGGCAGTGGGTCCAGCTGATCCAGATGCTCTAGTCCTCTGCTAGAACCATTCCTCGAAAAGTTCCCATGACACATCTTCTACTGCCATGTTCAACTATGGCAGGATCATATTCCACCATATAAGAGCACTCGTCTTCAGTTGAAATACCGCTATGCGAACCTTTATGTTGGAGTTATAGTCACGAAGTGAAAAGCACATCGCCATATTCTGCAAACATGCCTTAGCAGCTACACCGTCCGGGGCACCGAAGAACTTAGGAAATTTGACCTTCTCGAGTTCGCGGTGAATACTAACAGTACTAGATGGGCGCGTTGTGGACCCTCAGGAGTACAGGCACCCTGGCCTCATCTCTGTACAGATGGTGAATCAAGGCCTTTGAAAATATCTTGAAGGAACTTGCCATACCATCATCATCCATTACAACAATCAGATCCATCCCAAGGACTTGTTCCTCCCTTTGGTGTTTAGAATCCAAGGGCGCGGGGACTTATGTAACATCCCGCTCTTACGCATTGAGCGAACTTATTCTTTGAGGAAACTTTCTCGTAAGTGATCCAGATTACTATACTATTAAACATTTGATTTTGATTATGAGACATTATGGGTTGATGACATGTTTTTTTACTGCATTGACATAGACAGGTGCTATTGACTCGGTTTTACTGAGTGTGTAGGATATTGGACCTCGAGGATGCAAAGGCATCGATGGATCCCCTTGGACTCCTGATCGAGTTGGGGAGTATACCATTGCGGATTGATTGTTTTATATGTGATATTAGTACATATGATTAGATGATATGATACGGATATATTCTGACATGATTTGTTGATGATGTAGGTTGATGATAGCTTGTCGACCAGACTCACATGTGGAGTAAAGGGGTCACGCACAACTACCAGATAGGTTGAGGGAGAGGTTTGGACAACATCCCTGCCACAACCTACTAGCACTCCCATCGTGGATCGAATTGTAGGTTAACGTTTACCTAGTTCGAGAAAACCCACGATGTCGTGAGGGCAGACTGTGACAATCGCTCATGATGATTCTAAGGGGTGCACAATAAGGTGGGGGCCTCATTCCTTAGAGGCCCTTAGTCTCCCACAATTTCACCTGGTGGAGTATTGATTCCAGGGTTTTTTTATGTCTACCAAGTCAGTCAAGAGGCGAGTGGCACCCTTGGAGCACGTGGTGCATCTTGAAGGGCACATCGTGCAAGAAAAATGGAAAGAGGCGAGTGGCACCCTTGGAGCATGTAGTGCGTCCTGAAGGGCACGTCATGTTATTAATGATAAATGAATGAACCCAAATGGCCTTAGGACTAATAACGTGATGAGAAATTTTTAAAACAAATTCCCTAGTAAAATGTCGCACACAAAAATTAAAGTCTAGGTCTAATTTACTAGTGGCAGAATTTTCTCTATCCTTTATAAAAAAAAAGGGGAAAAAGAATCTCTCTCTCTCTCTCTCTCTCTCTCTCTCTCTCTCTATATATATATATATATATATATAATTATATATATATTGAAAAACATATATATTAAATAAATAAAAATATTTTATTATATTATGATAATTAAAAGTTAATTTCTACACTTACCAAATTGAGTTCTAAATGAAAAGGGGAAAGAGAGAAATCTAGAATAATTAGGAAACTAGGAAAAGAGAGAAACATAAAAAGAAAATGGAAACACAAGGGAAAAATAAAAAAGTCAAACTTAGTAAGGTATCTACCATTTAAGAACTTTCTAATTTTAAACTGAACTAGCAAATTAATAATGGGGAAAGTCATTAAAACTTGTAAGAGAATTTGGGGACACCTAGGAGAGATTCTAGGAGTGACTCTAGGTGGGTGAGGGAAATAAGAGTAATTAATTAATTAAAGAAATTAATTTATGGAGGAAAGAAGGGGATGGGTGACACATGTACGAGGAAGAATTTTTATGAATTAATTTGTTAAACTTTAAATAAAATGGGATTTGGGAAAGCAAGGGACTTCAAAACTCTATATATTGAAGGGAGGAGAAGGATGAAGGATTTTTTTTGTTTGCATAATGTTACGCTGCAGAAATATCTACTTGACTGAATTATCTTGTGAGAGTTGGGATACCCATCTCGGTGAGGAGTGGTAGCTCGGCCTTGCAAGGTGAGCTGGGAGCTAGTTGATTCTCTAGTTAGTGTGCCTGGCCCCTTTGTGGCTCGAGGGGCTACAGGGAAAGACGAATACCCCTAACATTGGCTGGGAGGTACCGGTGAGGTCTCGTCGTTCGACAAGTGGGTGTTGCACGGAGCAAGCAGGACATCAACTCAGAGCGGGCGATCAGGCAACGATACACTTTCTTCATTTTGTATGATAGATAGTAGTAGTAATATACTTTGGATATGCATGTTTAGTGGGTAAGTAAATTGATTGTCTAGTGTTCCATTTGTTGACTGAATTTTCTTTAGCCTAGCTCGATGATTGATTGCCTCCCATGGCCTTCGATTCCCGACATGTCTTGACCGCCTTGGGTGTATTGATTTGTGAAGTTTGTGGTTGTTTTGCCCTTCGTCCCTAGCTCATCAGTCATCGTCTTAATAGTCGGCCAGGAGCCTGATCTATGGTCTTCTCTTCAACATTAATAGACCTATGGATCTCAATGCCCTTCTTTTCTGTGTGTGGATGATGAGTGAAGGAATTTTCTGTCAGTCGTCTACCTCCGTTCTTGTCCTTGGCTGATTGTTGATTTCGCCATCTGGAAAAGACCTCTACGTATGGATTATCTTGCATCCTGGTTGGTTTTTCTCTATGCCTTGACTAATAGCATCCCTACGATCATTTCCATGACTTTTCCCATTGGATCCTTCCATTTCTCTTATTGTTGTTTGTGTTGTATTGGTATTAAGGCAATGGAAAATTGAATTGATTCCCTATCTGCTTTTTATATTCGGTGTTCTGGCAATGGAAAAACTAAATGACTTCATGCCTGCATTTTTTTATATTGGGTATTTTGGCAATGGAAAAACGAAACGATTTCATGTCTGCATTTTTTATATATTTGGTATTCTGGAAATGGAAAAGTGAAATGACTTCATGCCTGCATTTTTATATTGGGTATTCTGACAATGGAAAAATGAAATGATTTCATGTCTGCATTTTTATTATTTAGTATTCTGGCAATGGAAAAATGAAATAACTTCATGCCTGCATTTTTACATTTGGCATTCCGGCAATGGAAAAAAATTAAATTTCTATGTCTGCGTCTTGAACTTAATAATTTCTATTTTTTTTATTACTTCTTGCCTGGCAATTCGCCCCTCTCTGGATTGCATTTCATTTTACTGATGGGGCGATTTTTTCCCTTGTTGAAGACTGAGTTAATCATTAAAAACTTATGGCTATTGGATTCCTGGGAATGCCCACGTTTTGTCTTTTAAAAGATGACTAATATGTGGTTGAATTACCCACAATTTTTGTCATTTAATTTGAGACTGGGACCGTTGTGGAATGCCCATGTTTTTGTCTTTTAAAGGTTGACTGTTATGTTTTTGATTGCCCATGATTTGTCATTTATTCTGTGACTGAGATTTCCATGGAAGGCCCACACTTTTGACCTTTAAAAATTGACTGATATGTTGTTAATTGCCCACTATTTTGAGTCATTTAAATTTGTTTATGAGTTTGTTGATTAAACGCCCACGTTTTGGCTATCAAAAATATTGACCAAGTTTCTTGTTAATGCCCACGTTTTTCTATTAAAATGATGGAATGAGTCATTTTTAAATGCCCATGAACTGTCCTTAAACTATAGCATGCATTTCTTGAGGTATGGCATAGTGTTTCGCCATTAACTGTGACTGTGTCTTGCTACTGGTGTGACCACATTTTTTCCCCTTTAAATTGTTGACTGCGGTTGCTGGAATGGATAAAAAAAATCCTTAAGTGTTGCGCGCGTGTTACTATATTATTGCCATATTAATTGCCAGGATAAATTGCTACAGTGAGTTATTGGACAACAGTTTCCTTCTTATTGATTAATTGCCATAGCGAGTTAAACAACTATCAGTCATGAAAAATTCCTGGTTATTGCGCTATTAATTGTTTGTTAACAGTTATGTCAATTGCCTTGTGAATTTCTATACTAATTGCTTGGTTAATTAACATGTTAATCGCCTCATCATGTTATATTACTTGTTAGGATAACAATCATGTAAATCGCGTTGTTATTGCTAAATTAATTGTTATGTTGATTGTTATGTCAATTGCCTTGTTGATTGCGATATTAATTGTTAGGTAACAACTATGCTAATTGCCTTATTAATATTCAGTAGTTTCCTTCTCATTATTAATAAGACAGGTAGTATTGTTGGTTCGGTCAATATTGATAGACCACACGTCGAGATTTAATTGTTCATAAGTGATATAGCGATATATTGTTATAGTGATATAGATTAGTTAGACAACGATATACTTGTTAGCAACGATATATCAATTTACAATAGCATACTTAAGCCTGCTCAGTTTTTAATTCTTAATGCCTTATCCATTTACTCAATTGCTTGATGATTGATGTATTAATTAAATGGATGAATGGATTAGGGAGAGATACCTAACGTAATAGTGGTTTTAATTAATGGGTTGCTAAGAATATTGATCTCCTTCAAGTTTTAAATAAATGTATAACCTTATCCTTCTTGTGCCAAGGGATGATGTGGTTATATAGATGATTAAGTGATTAGTCATTTTGCCATGTAGTAAATTGATGATTCTCATACGCCTTGAAATCTAATACTGACATATTATTGATCATGTAATTAAATCACTACTGTACCATTTAAATAATTGATGTGATTGGTTTATAATCTTCCTACTCATGCACCATGATTTCTGGATAACGAGTTGATTGTTGATCTTCTAATCGTGCAGGATAGGTTGGGCAGAGAGTTATTATAATTTTCAGTGTCAGGTTGATCACAATGTGTTTTACACTTCACTTGATTGTGATTTGCTAAACTGCATCATTATTTATGTTTTGTGTCGGACATGTGTTGTTGTTATAACATTAATGTGCAAGCATCGTCGTTTATCTAGATGACGTGCAGATGGTAATGTATTTTTATGTTGACGTGTTGATTTTGTGAGGTTATAATCATGTCATGATGATTCTCTTGTCCTATAAAAAAAAAATAATAAAGTGTACATCATTTGTGGTCGTAACAGAGGGGGATGTTACAGAAAAATTATAGTTTTTCACTTATAATTTAATTTTTGTTTGATTTGGAAATATGGTTGAAAATAGTCAAAACAAGTCATCACATGGCCTATATTTTCTTTCAAACCACTACTATTTTATAGGATTTGTTCAATGGGAGTTTCACTATGAATCTTATAAGACTTTGTTCTTATTTTAGTAATATTTATTTTCTTCTTTAAGTTAGCTATAACATAAATATGGTTTGCATATTCTAACGTATGTCTTTATAGGACATTAATTTTGTGTTTTCTCCATTTCTTCATTGCACCACAATTTATGTTCCATAAATGGTAGGCTTGTGGCGTTTCCATTTCACCAATAGAGATCTCTATGAAATTAAAATGATGGCTTGTGGTAGACTTCGCTTGATATATTGTGGTGGTCTGACCAATGCTTAAAGGTGTCAACACTAAGTTGAAGGAAAAAAAGTGGCAAAGTTGTTAGTTTCGAACTAATGTTTTGTATATTCCCCTTCTTACAATGCATTAAATTAAGCATAAAACTCTTAAATACTTTCCTACTATGTATTAATTTGAATGCTTCCTTTTATGTTATAGGTTATCAAAATTCAACATAATCGTGTGTACAAAAGAAGTAAGAAAATTAGTGTAACAATGGGTTAGAAGACATAGAAAGAAATAATCACTTGAACAAATGGAAGAATGAAAAAAGTCACTATAAATATTACAAAGTAAGAGAGACATGGTCTCACATTTACATCATCATTTTAATGAAAGGTTTTCTCATAGAATCAACTATGAGAAAAATACAAAGATGATAATAATATCTAAGAAAAGAACAAAAAGAGATAGAAGAGATATTGAGATCACTCATGTAATATATATATATATATATATATATATATATGATAATTATATTTCATCACATTCTTTCACCTTTATCATCACTAAACATGAATACTTTATCACGATTCACCATCTTAGTCATGTAAATATTTTGTCTTGTCTTGATTTTACTTGCACTATGTTTATTTATATAAAATATTGGATGAAATAATTTCAATATACTATTTTCTTGATTTCAAAACAAGTCATCAAATTTTAGAGTTCCTTATGAAATTTCACAATGAAATATTCAAGAAAACGTGAAATAAAAATTAAATTTTATAGTTCGTCAAATTTTATAGTTTCTTATGAAATTTCACAATGAAATATTTTAGAAAATGTGAAATAAAAATTATAGTTTCTCACTTATAATTTAAATTTTATTTGATTTGGAAATATGGTTGAAAATAGTCAAAACAAATCATCAAAATGTATTGTTTCTTATGAAATTTTACAATGAAATGACAATCCAACAATGAAAATAGTCAAAACAAGTCATCAAATTTAATATAAGTGAGCGATCTTCATTAAAATTTATATTGATATTAAAATTTATCAAAATTTAAAGTTTTTTCTAAGACATCAATAGTCCCTTATAATGACATGGAAATGGGTCCTAGTTTTGATATGAAGTTATCCTCTTCATAAGAAAAAACTTTGAACAATCAAATTGCAAATAATGAACACATTTATCCTATATGTAGTAAATTGGTTACATGCATTAAAGGATTTGTGTATACGATTTGGATAATTTGTAGGATTAAAGTATAATCATCCAAAGTATAGGTAAATTTAGGCTCCCTAGATAGAATCTATAGTTTCTTCCCTGAAATTGTAAATAAGGTTTGGTAAACTTTATAATTCATCAAAAATACAACTTTTCTTAATTGAATGGACCATGAAAGTAAACTAAACTGGAAATGATTCTAGAATCCTAGATATTCATAAACACATGTACTTTCAATGCAAAATTAAAAATTATAGAATGTACATGTCACTTGTTTAAATAAATTGTAATGGTATTCCATCTTCAGTTATTTGTTCATGATCGACTTTGGACATTTTCCATTTTCTATGGTTTTATTTTTATTTTTTTTATTGAACTTCTATTAACTTTATGTGCGTTGCACATACCAAATGACTATATTGACAACTTGTGACATCTGACTGATAGTCTTGAAAGTGAACATGGATATCGGTTTGATGGGTTTGTTGAAAAAAATATCCTTTCAATACAATGGATCCTCTTTCATATATAAAACCGTTATCATAAAAATATTCTAATAACCTCATCATTTGTTATGTGCATCACATCAAATATTATTTCACATTTTCAGTGTTGTCTACAAGTGCAACCATGGCAAAGACATCTACAAATAATTGGATATATTAGAAAGCAAATAGTTCATGTTAGATTATCACACAAGTACATCTACATGTTATTTGAAAAAAAATTAAACATAAAACTTACCTTCTCTAACAAGATCAGAAACTCTATAGCCATCAAATGACACTATAGTTTCATTTGATTCCATCTCCTCTAAGCTTGCAAGTGACATTTTCCCTTTTATATTAAGTTCGATATGTCTCCAAGCTTTAACATATTTTGCATTTTCGTTTTCGCAAATATCTATGGATTTTGTATCCTCTATGCAAACTGAACAAAAACAAGACTCATTTCTTCTATCAAATGCAAGCACATTTTGATAATGTTTTTTTTTAACTGAATGTATTTTTAGTGTCCCATGTATTGTACCGGCTTCATATGGGATTGATCTATTTACATATTGGATTCCAACATACCAAAAAAACATGTACAAAGACAAGAACTTGTTAACTTGAAATCTCTTAAGAAAATGATTGAAGATTGAATATAAATTTGAACACGTTCAAACAAAAATATCATGTGTACATGTGTAACATGTATATATAGACACACCTGCGCACATCCCTTGACAGATTATTTTCATGGCTTAGCGCCATTTTTCACCATTCAACAACTTGATCAGTGGATTCAAATCGATCGGCATGAGGGTTCATCTCATACCTTCGAAGTTCTCATTTTACAGATGCCCCTGCACTATTGTTCTCTCCTTTTCCATGACCAGTCTCAAAAAAATTCCAACAATGTGTAATGTTTGATTTTTTATGAAGACAACATAACCAATAAAATGATCATGAATATTTGAACTGACCCTCACATCCATATGACCATATCCAATGTCAATCAAATCCGATTCCACGTTCTTTAAATGAATCATAAAATTTATCAAAACAATGTTGTACATAATGTGTTTCATGTGATCGATCATCACTTATATAAAAGTGTTATTCTTTAATAACATGTCTATTTTCGTTGGTGCTTTCTATGTTATTAAGACTCTGTTGATCATGTCTATATAGAATGTGGAAAAATATCGTGACTTGATCATAATGATAATATTCATTCTGTATTTTTTTTTGTGCAGCGAATGTGTAATTCTCTGCAAAATCAACTACAAACAAAATTGTCCCTAGTGAAAACACTTCACGAGATTGTTTGATTTGTAAGTCTTTCCATCGAGATCTATGTGAATGCTTGGTGTATTTATAAATTTCTTCCTCAAACTTCTTCAAAAAATCTATCACACATATTTTATCTACTTTCAAATCAATCCTTTTGGAACTAACATTTGAAGAATGTGGATCCGTAATGTTGATATATGCATATCTCTTCTAATTGACTGGTATATTAGAAAACGATTGATCATTCATATCAATAGGATACTTTGAGTGAAAAAAACTTAGATTTCCACAACGATCACATTTCTTTCCACCAACACTTTTTTTTTGTAAAATAATTTATCACCTTCTCTTTCACATAGAATTTTAGATATAAAAGCATGAAATGTGGAAGTAGGAGGTGAACTTGGCCATAAAGTTTTACAAAAATCAAGAAAATTGTCGCAATACATTTCAAATTACACATGATAACAAAAAAAAAAAAGTGTCACGAACAATGACGGGTCTAACAAACCATGGTTTTTGTTGCACAAATGTATTGATGGAAATTTTAACCTCTTTGTGCTATTATTTGCATTTATTGAACAATTCTATTTGTGTCATTGGAAATATATGTTTTGTATGTTCTTCATATTGTTTTTGTGCTATTCTTTGTCACAACACATCCCTTGTATGTGGTGAAACATGATTTTTTGTCAACCAACAATTACGGGCCAATTATTTAACATTTTTTGCAAGTCTATCTTTGTAGGGTTGCCTAGAAATCATTATCCAACAAGCGAGTTCATGATTTGCATCTATTTGCAATCAAAATTTTCTATGTTTGTACAATGTTTTTCTTGACGTTCCCATCATTTTTTCCATGTGTCGTGTCAAACGATATTTTATATTGTTAGATGAAACAACTGTTTTTTGTATCGCTCTACGTGCAACCCTGACATCTTTTTTTCGATATTTTCCAAAAGATTTTAATAGACTAGTTATATTGTCAAAGACATTTTGTTTCACCTTTGTATCTTTTGTTGACTTTTGAATACCCAATAATGATGTAGCTTCTTTTAACTTTCTTGACTTTATTAGAGAGAGTAAAAGTTGAGCTTGTACTGTTACTGATTTATCTTTGAAAAAAGTATTGTACATATTCTTAGTTCGATATCTTATATGATGCTTATCTTTTTTCTTTCCAAATTTGTCAATATCAACATTTTCTAATATTTCATCATCAATGTTGATAGATTCTCCTGCATATTTCAGTTTAAATTTTATATTAAAAACAAAACCTGAACATAAATTCACTAAACTATATACAAGTGTTCATATTGTATTAACTAAATTTATGTAAATACCTATAGGTGACTCGTCTTATGCTTCAATTTTGATTTCAACGTATTCTACTTCAATTTCAATTTCAACGTCTTCATCGACATTATGAGACAAATCTATTTATGTTTTTTGAAAAATATCAAATCCTAATTACCATGAATTATATTAAACAATATTTTAAATTTGAATTTTATACTTTTAATATAGACAATATGTGCATGCATACCTGGTTGGACTTATTCTTGTTGAAAATCTCTATTTACACTATCATCGTTTCTTTCTTAAATATTTGCACGTTCTTATTTATTTCTCCAATAATACTCTTTCCTTTGATCGTTATGGTGAGTTTCATCTCGTGTGCGATCAAATTTTCTCTTGCACAAACTTTTATTTCCCATGAGTATAGTTATCTGTAAAATTTATGTTCAACAAAGACTACATCTTGAAAAAATTCTCAACATTTATCTTTTAACATATAAATTGTTATTCCAATAAAAACTTGAACAAACATCAATTACCTTATTCAACAAAAATGAAAAAGATGATTCAAAACTTTGTTTAGCTGCTCTAGAAAACTGATCAAGGGATCAAATTTTGCTCAATTTTCAAAGTGCTCAGAATGCAACGAAAATAGTGTCATTGCGTCCGTCTCGTCTTCCTGATTCCGGTGGTGTATTTACTTTCTCAAACGGATTCCGTATGGAGAAGATATCGCGATCTGTTCGCCAAGCCAAACAGGCAAAAATTTGATGTTGACTGTACCTGTCTGTACAGTCCATACAGTCCGTACGGTCTGACGTGGCAGGGCTGTACAGACCGTACGGTGGTGTCGTGGCAGATGTTGATTGGTCGATTGTTGGCGAGTTGGATGTTGACACGTGTCCCTGGGTGGCCAATAATAGGACACGTGGCCCAATCCAAGGGTGCCACGTGTCACTCACTGGTTGGCTAAGGAGTTCTATGTATAAAATGTTGGAGGCCGCTGGGTTCGACCCCCAGACCTCTCCTCCACATAGTGCCTTTGCAAATTCCAATAACCAACTTTTCTCCTGACGTTCCTTGTTATGAATGTCAACGCGCATATATTTAAATGCGTGTATTGTATTAAGTGGAAAAGGGGGGCGGGCCGGGGCCTAGCCCCAACCCGTGGTTCCATTGTATAACCATATAACTGTGTATTGTAATGTTTGCGCGCGGGTTTGAACATAGCCCACGGTTTATATGTATTACGCATATGTCCATATTGTATACCAAACAGTTGGCCCATAACCGTTGTATGAACCGTGTATATGCGCGCGAGAATTGGTTAACGGTGGTTTCCACGGTTTAATAACCAACCGCCATGTGTCATTACGTTATTTGGTATTGAAAAAAAACCCTTTTTAATTATAGCGCGTGGTCATGTTCAGACCCATATGCCCAGGTGTCGAGGCGGTTAGGGGCTGGTGCGCCCTTAACCGTCCTACGATTTTCACCGTTGTCGCGGTTGCGCCCGGTGCTGGGTTTTTGTGCTTAAATGAGCATGTGAGCCAGGTTCATTCAAGGAGGGTGCGAATTGTAGAACCAGAGACAACAAGCTTGAAGAGAGAGACTTCCAGGAGGCCTAACTTCTTCATTTTTCGACCGATTGAGGTGTCGAAAGAGCCCAGACAAGGGTTTTGGGACACTGGGAAGCCATTGGAGTAGTCGGTTTGTCAGTTTGAGCATTGTAAGACATGTTTTTGAGCACTTTTTGAGAAATTAATAATAATGATCCATTGGAAGCTGGACCAGGAGATGCAGCCCATAAGAGGGGTGAACTCCTTTATCAATTTCTATGCATATGTGTTTATGTTCAATGTTTATGTTGTTGTCTATGTATAATTTGCATAAGTAATCCTTTATTTTATGTGTTGCAAACTGATCATTTTTCTTTAAACACATAACATTCACTTGCAATAAGTTTTCAAGTTTTTCAAGTCTTCTTCATTTTTAGATCAAAAACCATCAAACAAGTGATGAATTGTGCTAAATGAATTCGGACGAAAGAGTATTTATACAATTTGGCTCAAAATGAAACGATATGACATGTCTTTTCATTTTTTCCGGCTGACGGAATTCCCTCAACCATCTTTCGCCGAAACAAGGTTTTTTCAGCCGAAAACCTTGGAAACCATTTGATTTTAATGGATTCCGTTAGAATTTAGTTTTTCAGCCGAAAGATTATGTTTTCGGCTGAAATATTCTTTCGGCTGAAAACTAGAAATTGGGATTGTATCCAGAAACCAAATAAGTCGCCCAAGCTTACCTGAATTTTGGAGGTTGCGGACTCCTGCAAAAACTCAAAATTTGGTTTCGAAAATGACACCAGCATTTGCAAAATTGAATCTACTTTCAATTCCTATCAATTTTTTTCATTTTCATTATTTTTATCAAATTTTATTTAATTTTTTTAAAAAATCACTACATAATAATTTCAGTAGACATTATGATTCGGTGAAACGAAATATCCGTATCTCTAAAAATGCACAGTGAAAAATTTAAAAAAAATTATATTCATAATCCTTAAACTATTCTTTTCAAAAGGATATTTTTAGATTTTAATTTTAATAAAAAATTAAGATAGATACAAGGTCGGGGAAAACATTTGTTTAAAATCTGCAATGTTTTCAGCGTGGTAAACTTCAAGAAATTCTAGAAATTATAATTTTCTTCCATTAGATTCAAAATTATAGTAATATTAAAATAGAGTCTCTATAGATTGTTTCAGTATATTTCGTTTGCTAAAAAAAAAGTTTAAAAATAGATACATTGTTGGGAGAAACAATAGTTCATTATCATTCCTTTCATGTTTAAGGAACATGCTGTTAAACAATTGTCAAATTGACATATCAAAACTTAATAAAACAAAATTGAAAAATAGTCATTGGAAAGCTAACAAAATTCTTTACAAGTTATGCTTTTACTGTAAAGTGAAATTATAAATAAAAAAATACTTTTGTATGCCGAAAGTTGAAGAACTTGTGAAAATATAGTTTTTTTTCTCATAAAACAAGCAAAATAGAAACCTATCTTCATGATTTCATCCTATAGAGCTCGATACCCCGCCTTGTCCAACAAATGGTAGTATTGATTCCTGGGATTCTTTCTATCACGCATTACGGAAACACTTCTACCCTCTAGGATATCTTTATAATATTCTCGCAAAGTCATTAAAACTCTGCCAACTTGCCACGCAGAGAGTACATGGATACATTCACATCTTTTGCAATATGCTCATCCAACTACATGCCATCATACCAGATGAGGTATTAATAATTAAGTTAAATTATGGTTTATTGTTACCTCTCCAAAGGGAGACAGATATTTTTGACAATGCTTCCCTAGACAAAGCTTTCTTACTGTCCTTGGCCATATAATGTAAGGTATTCCCTCACATCTGATGTTCTCTAAATGGAACCCATGTTGAAAACCCACCTCCTTCTCATTCTCAACCTTATCTTTCTTCCTCGTCGACAACCAAAAATGCAGTTTGGTGTAATTTTCACTAAGAAACATTCTATAAAACAAATGGATGAGAGGAGGAATGGATGACACTGTTTATGATTAAGGTTATGTTGCATAAATTCTAACTGGTTTTACTTGTGAGAGTTGGGATACCTAGCTTGAGAGAGAGAGTGGTGGCTCTACCTTGCAAGGTGAGCGGGGAGCTAGAGGATTCTGGTTGTGTGTGTGTGTGGCCCATTTGTGGCTCAGAGGGTAAGGGGGAAGAAGAGTACCCATAGCGTTGTCTGGGAGGTACTGACGAAGTCTCAATCATTAGAAAGAGGACGAAGAAAGGGAACGCTCGTCACCAAGGATCGCCATCAAGCCTACCTTTGTCGGTCATGGTATTTCATTTTAGTTGCAATGTATTAAGTTTTTATTGTAATTTCATTTGAAGTTGCAAGGTATTAGGTTTTTATTGTATTTTCATTGAAAGTTTCAATGTATTAAGTGTTTATTGTATATATATTTTGGGGGTAATATCTACGTTATTGATTTCTTGATTGATATTTCATTAAGGTTTTTCCTCTACGTTTGAAATAGTCACTTGCCCAACGAACCCTTGTTCTATGCATTTTTAAATCATGCATCTCCTCCCTCTTAAAATTTTATGAGTTTGACTATATAGTCTGTGAATTTTTATGGGTGTGATCCCTGCGATTTGTCCTTTCCCAAACTCTGTGTTGGGAAATGCATTTTGTGCAAATTTTTGGGGTACTATATCCTTGCAATTTTCCTTTCAAGATTCTAGTGTGAGGCATTCATTCTATACGAATTTTTGGGGTATTGTATCCTTGCAATTGTCCTTTAAATATCTCATTGTGGGGCATGCATTCTCTACAAATTTTTAGGGGTACTACATCCTTGCTATTTAACTTTCAAGATCTCTATGTTGGCAAGCATTTCCTGTGAATTTTATGGGAATTATATCCCATCTATTTTACAACTGATTATTGTGTGATTTCCCCTGATGCTCATCAATTTTACAGTTATACTTAGCGATTTTACCACTGATTACCCTGCGAGTTTACTTGGTTATCACCCAATGGATTTACCACTTATACTTAGTGATTTTACCACTGATTACTCTGCAATTTTACTTGGTATTCACCAACTGATTTGACCACTTATACGCAACGGTTTTACCACTGATTACTCTGTAATTTTACTTGGATTTTACTCCTCAATTTTACAACTTATACTCAACGATTTTACCACTGATTACTCTGCGAGTTTACTTGGTTTTCACCCAGCAATATTACCACTTATACTCAACGATTTTATCACTAATTACTGTGCAATTTTACTTGGTTTCTACACAATGATTTTACCACTTATACTCAGGGATTTTACCACTCATTACTCAACAATTTTACCACTCATTACTTAGCGATTTTACCACCTATTACTCAATGATTTATTCTCCTTTGCTAGTGATTTTATATCTCTTCAATCTCTACGTTTTTCAAACCATTTCTCCCAAAAATTATGTCCCTCTTGGCATTTAATTTTGAATCATATTTGTGTATGGCATTTGAATTTCGCCAAGATTTAGAGTTTCCTAGTGTCAGTGTTGACCTTGCGTCTCAGCTAAATTATCTCTATTTTTATTTCGCTTCATAGTCTCTCCTAGTTTCCTTAAAGAGGGACTGCGTTTTCCTTATCTGTAGTTGCACCTTTCCCCTTTTTATGCCATATATTTCACTTTTTCTAAGTGGTGTAATTGATATCTGATATATATAGTTCTATTATATTTTTGTGTTTTATTTAATGTTTTATTAAATGGTAATATCATATATATAGGCCCAATATTTTTATTATGTCCCACCTATCATTTAAAAAGGGTTAGGTCCTCTTGAATAAATTCAAGGAACCTAACTATAGATTTCTCTTGGAACTAAAATAATGTTGAAGCATTATAAATTAAGTAATTAAATTTAGTTGTGCATTTCAATTAACGTTGAGGTGTCACCACTTAGGTAATTAGACCATTCGTTCGCCATGAATAACGTTGATGTATGATGAGATGTGTAATAATTTACTCTTGCTTCCATGAAATTGATGTATGATTGATTGAGTAGATAGCTTTTGTTGTGCCATGAAATAAATCGATAATTTACTCTTGCACAATCAATAATTAATGATGGATGAATGATTAAGTTATTAGTTTACTTGTGCCATGAATTTAATATTGATTTATGACTAGTTAAGTAGTTAGACATCTTTGCACCATGAAAATATGCTTGAGAATACTCTTGCACCACTTATTATGTTGACATATGATTGTTTAAAGTTTACGTACTCTTTCATCATTTATTTTTGAGGTGTAAATGATTAAGTAAATAGAATTTAATGGACCTTGCAATAATGTCGACATAAAAATGATTTAGTAATTAGATAATCTTGTGTCTTGAAATTAAATGTTGTTGTATGATTTCCTAACTGAATATAGTAATTGCACACATTGAATGGTGTTGGTTTGTGTTTAATTCGGAATTTGGATAATGTGCGCACCTAGAGATAATGTTGATTATTGATGAATTAAATAGTTGATTAATCATGTGCCTTGAAGTAAAGTAGATGTATTCTTTTTTTCCTTGAAAATAAAATAAAGTTGAATGTTTTGCGCCTTATATTATGTCATTGTATGATTGATTTAGTAATTAAATTCTCCTTCTCCTTGGAATTTATTTGATGTGCGATCTGTTATTAGAACACTATTGCGTCATTGATTATCGTTGATGTTGTTGATATAGATAGTTGATTTTTGGACTTGATTGTGTTATTGGGATGTAGCCACCTCCTTGTTCCTTTGAAAAATCACCAGCCCTGAGACCTTAAATGGTAAAAATAAATCGGACGAATCCTGGACTTGAGCATTGCTTATGTGTCTTGGAGGTCCTAAACTTGCAAGATAGGTTGGGTGGGTAGTATATTTATGTCATCTTATGTTATCTTGATGTTATCTTGATGTTATCCTTATGTTACCTTATGTTATCTTATGGGATGAGTTGAGCGATTAAAAATATTGATCAATTCAGCTGATCATGATAAGTAGATATTGTGTCGCCATTATGATGCTTGTTGATTATGTGTCGTTATATAAATAGGACGATGTGTTTATTTTGTGTCATTTTATTATGACGATTAGTCACTTGCAATTTGTAACGACCCTAATTGGATACATGTTTAAAGATTATAATGTAAAATTAATTAAAAGAAAATGATTGTGATTAACTAAGTAATACTCTAACTACAGACCACATTTAATGATCTGAGAATTATAATTTAAAAGATCAATGAAAATGTTATAAAATGGTGGCGTATGCAGAGAAGGATAGCCATGGATCCCGAGAAGATAAAACATTAAAACACAATGAAGGACGGAGGACGGGGGGGTGGTTGTGAAGTAAATGCGTGAGTTGGCAGGGAGGAATAAGGGACGGGAAGAGGGGGATGGGCGCACCATTCGGGGGAGGGGGGAAATGGATGCGGTGAACTGTAATTGCAGAGCCTGAGAACTATTGTCTTTTGCCGTGAGCAGAGATTCTGCATTTTTGCTGTGAGCAGTAATTTTCTGTGCACTGTTGTATTGGCTGTGAGTCTGTGATATTTTTTGAACTGTTGGCTTGCTATGAGCAAGGAACAGAGCGTTCTGAACTGTGACTTTTGAACAGTTGAGCCACCGAGTTGCTGGAGGTTTTGGGCACGGAGGGCCAGGATATCCGTAGATATCCTAGAGCTAAGTAGTTTTCCTAGTTGGCAGGGAGGACAGTAGTTTTGGGCAGTTATTTTCTGTTTGTGGCAGGATTGATCTGGGTAGCAGGTAACAGGAAGGCAGCAGCAAGGCACAGTGGCAACAACATTTAGCATTAGAACCAGGTACTTTGTTAAGTTATGTATTTATTTCCTTCTGTCATGAAAGCAGTATTTATTGATAAATCTAAGTTATTGAAGTTGTTGTTATGAGAATCACTATTATGCTAAGAAGTTATTCTTTCGGTTTACCCAAATAAAATGTTTATGAATCTTAATGATGTTTAGAAGTATATGGGCATTACATATGGTATCAGAGCGTCTTAGCTCGAAATCTGGGGCCTAAGGGCCGAAACCCGGAATGTTAACTCCATCCACGCTTAACTTGTAAGAGATACATGTTCAGTTTGACTAAATGGGACTGATACATGATACAGTATGGTATCCAAGATATTAAGCACGGAAAGGAGAAGTCATACTTAATTTTATTTGAGCAATGTTGTTAATGAAGTTTCGGGTAGAATAAACACCTGAAACCGATGAAAATGTCGTGGGAAGCTTCAAGCGAAGGCTTGAAACTGGTAAGATCCAATAACTACACAAATTATACTAAATAAAATGCAAAAGACATTTGTGAGACCTTGAAAAGGCCTACTTTACCTCGAACTTACCTAAATGGGGAACTGTCGATGCACAGGTTGAAAAAGGAAATTTAGCAGACTTATATTACGCAGGAACATCGTAAACTAGTTGCCTTTATTAGCCTCAGTAAAGTTTTAAAATAATGAAGAATCTTCGAAATGTTAGACCCATACAAATTTCAACCGTGCCAAAAGAAAGAAATTTGTACACCACGTGGCGTTTCATGCAAATAATCGATTTCCCAAAGAAGAGTTGTATGTTATACAGGAGAACGGATCTGTGCTGTCAGATCTCGGACGAAATCCTGTCAGCCGTTAGATCTAGACAAGTTGCAGGGGGTTTAAGCCCTAGCGTGCATAGGAGGAGTCATCGGGGTTTTGGGAAGTTAGAAAATCGAGACCTTGAGGTTCTCGAAATCCCGGGAATGGATCCTAGCCGTTGATCTCGCCAGGACACATGTCAGCATTCTGGGGAGGCGTCGGGATTTTACCATTGGAGATTTTAGGAGTGTAGAACCATTACATAATGAAATCGCGATTCGCGATTTTCCGATAGGATCGGAGCCGTCCAAATAGTAGTGACGCGTGTCAGGAGATCCTGAAGAGTCGTGAAATCGGGGTTTTTGGAGACATGAGACTTGTGCAGGTTGAAATCGCGATACGCAATTTCCCGATCGGATCTGGACCGTCCATTGTGCGTGACGCATGTCAAGATATCCCAAAGAGTCGTGGATCGGTAAATCGGGGTTTTCGAAGACAAAGAAATTGCGTCGCTGGGAATCGCGATCGGCGATATCCCGACAGTGACATAAGCGTGGTGGGACCACTAGAGTCAGAATGGAGGACAGGTGTCTGTCATCTGGGAAGAGTCGGGAAATCCATGGGAAAATCTGGACACAATCACAACCGTCCATCTGTGGGACAGGTGGCAACCATCGAAAACCATCGGCGTTTGGCCCATCGGGAAATCGGGAATCCCGGGGACATGATGTTCAAGCACTTTGAATTCACGATCCGCGAAACCCCAATGAGTAGGGGCCAGCTGTCATCACAATAGAGGAGGAAGACAGAGGCGTAGTGGAGGCCAGCTGTCAGCCAACCGGGGAATCGAGATATCGGTATTTTCGAGGGCAAGGAATACTCGCATGATGGAGTCGCGATTCGCGATATCCCGACGGGAGTTATGAGCCGTCCATCGGCGAGGATGCGTGGCATGAGATCCTAATGAGTCGGTGTTTGGGGGCATCAGATTTTTTGAGGGTAAAGAAATTGTGCAACAGGAAATCACGATCCGCGATTTCCCGACGAGATCTGAGCCGTTCATTTCGAGGACGCGTGGCAATCATCTAACACCATCGGTGAAAACTCCACAGGAGGGCTTCATTGGATATCGGGAGTCCCTAAAACATAGCAATAGGAATTGTGAAATCGTGAAACACGATTTCCCGATAAGCCAAAGGACAATGGGGCCCACAGAAGAGTCAACAGTGGACAGGTGGCATCGGGTATCGGGATATCGTGAGTTTCGTGGACAAGGTGTCCACGCACTACGAAATTGTGAACCCCGAAAGCCGACGCAATTAACTTAACTCTTAACCCTTGATTAAAAGAATTAATTAATGACGGTTTAATTGAGACCTAATTATATCGCAAGATCAGAGATCGGGGTTTCGGGATTCAATATGCGTCGAATCTTTGTTATGGGAAACCCCGAATCCCGACAGGAGTTAGGACTATGGTCACATAGGTGCAGGTCACATGGACCTCGGTGTAGCCAGAAAGGCTAACATGCAAGGAAGAGGCGCATCGGGTATCGGGATATCGGGAATTCCGTAGGCATGGGATTCATGCAAATCGATAGCACGATATCCGAAATCCCGATAAGGAATAAGGTTGCGGTCACAAGGCAAGGTCGTGTGGATCACGAGCATAGCTTAAGGGCTAAAGAGCTGGGAACATATCGAAGATCGGGAATCCGTGGAGGCAGAAGCTCTCGGCATCGGGCATAAAGAAACCCCGAAACCCGAAATTTAAGTGGGGAAATTTTACAGTTGGGAGCCAAGGGTCGTGAGCAATACAGAAGATAAGGTATATGCATCTAACTACATGCATAAGCATAGACGAATAAAAGGATAAATATATATGAATTAAATTAAAAGAAGAATACCAAAATTCGTACAGAACGGGAATTACAAGCAAATCATTTTGTTCAAAAGAGGAATTTACCATTCATTACCACAGCGTAAGGACGATTTATGCAAATTATTAATTCGAATAACCCCGCGTTCTTCATGAAGGTACTGAAACTATGCACAACTGGCGGAATGAATCGTACCTCTTACCATAGTTGAGGGCGAGCTCCGTTATGCGTACAGACAGGGGATTGATTCCCAAATATTTCAGAGAGACTGGACTCTAGGTCCTGGGTCTTGTCAGAGGCCACCTCAATATACTTTGTTTCTGCAAAACGAATTCAAGCATATACAGCATTAACCAACGCTAGTGAAGTGCTCCGAACGATGATGAGGATGTGAGCCATGGCAAGGGAGACTTTGGAAACCTCTGAGCAGAGCACAGGGATATTTGTGGTGGACAAAGACTGATGCGAGGCAAGTCCCAGCGGATGAGAAAGTGGGACAGAGGAAGGATGCGTGGAGAGTTGAAAGGCTAACAGATGTAGAAATTGGGGGCTAGATACGAGGGAGTTTATGAAATCCAGACGAGCACGTGGAACCCA
>SNQJ01S0000635.1:114215-132786 GCA_010110895.2 Picea sitchensis
GGCGCACCGTTCAGGGGAGGGGGGAAATGGATGCGGTGAGCTGTAATTGCAGAGCCTGAGAACTATTGTCTTTTGTCATGAGCAGAGATTCTGCATTTTTGCTGTGAGCAACGATTTTCTGTGCACTGTTGTATTGGCTGTGAGTCTGTGATATTTTGTGGACTGTTGGCTTGCTGTGAGCAAGGAACAGAGTGTTCTGAACTGTGACTTTTGAACAGTTGATCCACCGAGTTGTTGGAGGTTTTGGGCACGGAGGGCCAGGATATCCGTAGATATCCTGGAGCTAGGTAGTTTTCCTAGTTGGCAGGGAGGACAGTAGTTTTGGGCAGTTATTTTCTGTTTGTGGCAGGATTGATCTGGGTAGCAGGTAACAGGACAACAAGGCACAGTGGCAACAACAATTAGCATCAGAACCAGGTACTTTGTTAAGTTATGTATTTATTTCCTTCTATCATGAAAGCAATATTTATTGATAAATCTAAGTTATTGAAGTTGTTGTTATGAGAATCACTATTATGCTAAGAAGTTATTCTTTCAGTTTACCCAAATAAAATGTTTATGAATCTTAATGATGTTTAGAAGTACATGTGCATTACACAATTACTTTTACTTATGATGTCGTTTGATTATGCGTTGTTTGAATTATGTGTTGACACTAATATTCTAATTCTTAAATAAAAAAATAAAAAAATTACCTATTGTGCTTCACTTTTCCTAGTCATAATGGAAGGGTCGTTACAGATGATTAAGCTAGGCAATCTTAACTAACTCATTAGTCATCACTTGAGGATATATTACTAATATCCTAAATGAATAATACAAATATAGGTGACAATTAAACTTAGTGATTGATAAGGTAAGCCATAGGCTAACATCGAAATGAACACCCTGAACAGAATCTTACACGGTGCTATTTGTATCCTATACCAGTGCTTGTCTTTTTGTACTGGACAAAACCTGGTAATAGCTGAGGGAAATTCCTAGAGTTTTGAGTTTACAAAATTTGTAGAGAAAATTTGAAATAATTTTTATATGAATTTGCTAGACCCTACCGATCTATAGAAATGACACGCTTCTCCTTTGTGCCACAACAATCCTCCATCATGCCTAGAATTTTGAGTTTACACAATTTTTTGAGAAATTTTGAAATATTTTTTATATGGATTTGCTAGACCCTACCGATTTATAGAAATTACCGATCTATAGAAATGACATACTTCTCGTTCGTGCCACATCAATCCTCCATCAAATTACATGAATTTTCAAATTTGGCTAATTCAAGAGAATTACAAGAATTTTGGATTTTTTTAACAAGTTATATGATGTCAACCCCTTTTAATTTTAATAATGTGGTTGTTAATAACACATTATTAATAATGTGGTATAATTTTCCCATAATTGTTTAACACAATCGTGAAGAAAGGAACATCATAAATAGAAAATGACATGACAATTTGGTTTGGGACGATTAAACATTTATATATTTCACCGAATAACATATTGATGAAAGGTGGTATTAAAGTTCTAAAACGAATCATGTATAAACAGTATTTGAGAACGATTCATACAGTGTCAACAGACCCACAAAATTATCGACGTCGATACTCATCTTGTTGAGCTCAACCTCGATCGTTACTACGTGCAAATGGAAAGCCATTCCTATTCCTCGGAGGATGTGCAAACTGCAACTTTAGGGAAGGCGAATCTCTATCATCCTTATCCATCCTGTACCCTTGTAAAGCCTCCATAGCAGTTGCAGCACATTTCAGGTTATCAAAATTGACAAAACACAGAATAACAACATTAACGTTGGGCTCTACTTCAAGTTTATTTCTAGATTCCTTCGACTTATTGACAATCCTTACTTCTTTGAAACCGAAAAAATGGTGAAAGATGTGATCTGCCTCTCTGCCACTGCAATTACTCGGAAGTCCCTCAACAAACAGTGTGCTGGATGCATCTGCTGGTAGAACATGATCTGAAGGAGGATTTGTCAGCCCACTGCGATGATTATCATAATTATAAGGTGCAAGAGAAACATATTGTTCTCTACTTTCTCTCAATGATCGAACCCCAACTCCGTCTCTGCCTCTCTCACCTAGTGGGACGTCTTCCCAGCTACGATTAACATAATCGGACGTACTAGACAACGCATGATCATGATGACCATATCTCGTTAAAAGGTGATCCTCATATTCATATTCATTGCGAGGCTGCTTGGCCAGCACAGAGCTCTCCAAGTGACTCGCTCTCTCAGCTGGGATTCTAGCGCTTGAATATGTGTTGTCAAAGAACCGTTGCAACGCACAAAACAGGAATGGAGTTGCGCCCTCTCCCTCACACTAATTCACCCTTCTACCACTTCCAGTAATTCGCCCTCCATCCAAAACGATTCTTAATTTCTGAGCGTGCCCCTCAGTCAGATCCATATACGCCCCCCTTGAAAAAACACTTCTCCATTGTTTAAAGCACCCTCACACTCATATCAATTGGTATCATAGCAAGTTCATTCCTTGGGGGAAATTTTTCCGTACACAGACGAAAAACTTCATCCTCAATTTTTTTTTGGGTCTTCATCTCTCTCCTTATGCTCTTGAAGCACGTCACAATCACCCTTCTCAGGGTTCCTCTCACAAACCAGTGAGGAATTCTGTGCAACCATATCAACTCCAGTTGAAGACTTAGCACTTGCTCTCCAATAAATGATCCCAATCCAACAATGACAGCAATCGAGCGACCATGCAACTGGACACTTGTTTTCAGTTACCGAAGTTGGTCAGCCAAATGAATGGAGAGACGAAAAATTCATGGATCTATAGCCTCTCCACTTACTTCAAGACTTCATCAGGAATGGAAGAGGCCACCAAATTGTAGATAGTGAGCCTTAAACTCAAAGGAATCACACAAACCTAGTGGGACACGTGATTAGAAAGCTCAGAATTGATTATAGAGCTTGGTACCCCACCTTGTCCGACAAATGGTAGTATTGATTCTTGGAATGCTTTCTATCATGAATTACGATAACGCTTCTACCCTCTAGGGCATCTTTAGAATATTCTGGCCAAGTCGTTGCAGCTCTACCAACTTGCCACGCGGAAAGTTCAAGGATACATTCAAGTCTTCTGCAAGATTCTCATCCAACTACATGTCATCATACCACATGAGGTATTGATAATTAAGTTCAATTCTAGTTTCTTGTTACCTCTCCAGAGGGAGGTAGATATTTTTGACAATGATTCTATGGACAAAGCTTTCTTATTGTCCTTGGTCATAGACCATAAGGTAGTCCCTCACATCTGATGTTCGCTAAATGGAACCCATGATCACAACCCACCTCCTTCTCATTCTCAACCTTATCCTTCTTCCTCGTCGACGACCAAAAATGCAGTTTGGTGTAATTTTCTATAAAAAACAATCTATAAAGCAAATGGCTGAGAGGAGGAATGAAGGACACGATTTATGAGTAAGTTTATGCTGCATAAATTCTAACTGGTTTTACTTGTGAGAGTTGGAATACCCAGCTCGAGAGAGAGAGTAGTGTCTCTACCTTGCAGGACAAGCTGGGAGCTAGAGGATTCTTGTTGTGTGTGTGTGGGGTTCGTTTGCGGCTTGAGGGTAAGGGGGGAGAAGAGTACCCGTAGAGTGGGAGAAGAGTACCTGTAGAGTTGGTTGGGAGGTACCGGTGAAGTCTCAACAGTTAGAAAGAGGATGAAGGAAGGGAACGCTTGTCACCAAGGATCATCATCAAGCCTACCTTCGTTGGTCACAGTATTTCATTTGAGTTGCAATGATTTAAGTTTTTATCGTAATTTCATTTGAAGTTGCAAGGTATTAGGTTTTTATTGTATTTTCATTTGAAGTTGCAATGTATTAAGTGTTTATTGTATATATATTTTGGGGGTAATCTTTGCATTATTTATTTCTATATTGACATTTCATTAAGGTTTTTCCTCTGCGTTTGAGGTAGTCACTTTCCCAGTGAACCCTTGTTCTCTGCGTTTTTAACAACTCCTCCCTATTAAAATTTTCTAAGTTTGACTATCTATTCTCTTAATTTTTATCGGTGCGATCCTTGCGATTTGTCCTTTCCCGGTCTCTGTGTTGGGCAATGCATTCTATGTGACTTTTTGTGGTACTATATCCTTGCGATTTTCCTTTTAAGTTTCTAGTGTGGGGCATGCATTCTCTTCGAATTTTTGGGGTACTATATCGTTGCGATTGTCCTTTCAACATCTCACTGTGGGGCATGCATTCTCTGCAAATTTTTGGGGGTATTGCATCATTTCTATTTTCCTTTCAAGATCTCTGTCTTGCCAAGCATTTCGTGCAAATTTTATGGGAATTATATCCCAGCTATTTTACAACTGATTACTCTTCGATTTCCCCTGATGTTCATCGATTTTACCACTTATACTTAGTGATTTTACCACTAATTACCATGTGAGTTTACTTGGTTATCACCAAACGACTTTACCACTTATACTTAGCGATTTTACCAATGATTATTCTGTGATTTTACTTGGTTTTCACCAAGTGATTCTACCACTTATACGCAATGATTTTACCACTGATTAATCTAYGATTTTACTTGGTTTTTACTTCGATATTTTACCACTTATACTCAACGATTTTATCACTGATTACTCTGTTAGTTTACTTGGTTTTCACCCAACAATTTTACCACTTATACTCAATGATTTTATCATTGATTACTCTGTGTGATTTTACTTGGTTTCCACACAGTGATTTTACCACTTATACTTAGTGATTTTACCACTCATTACTCAACGATTTTACCACTTATTATTCATAGATTTTACCACCTATTACTCATTGATTTATTCTCCTTTGCTAGAAATTTTATATCTCTTCAATCTCTGCATTTTTCAGACCATTTCTCCCAAAAATCATGTCCCTCTTGGCTTTTAATTTTGAATAATCTCTTTGTATGGCATTTGAATTTTTTTCATATTTAGAGTTTCCTACTAGCAGTGTTTACCTTGTATCTCAACTAAATTATATCTGTGTTTATTTTACTTCATAGTCTCTGCTAGTTTCCTTAAAGAGGGACTACGTTTTCCTTATCTATAGCTGTGACTTTCCCCTTTTTATGCCATATATTTCACTTTTTCTATGTGGTGTAATTGATATCTAATATATATAGTTCTATTATATATATATTTTTTTATTTAATGTTTTATTAAATGTTTATATCAGATATATAGGCCCAATATTTTTATTATGTCCCATCTGTCATTTAAAAATGTTTAGGTCCTCCGGAATAAATTCAAGGAACCTAACTATAGATTTCTCTTGGCGCTAGAATAATGTTGAAGTGTGATAAATTAAGTAATTAAATTTAGTTGTTCTCAATTAACATTGAGGTGTCACCACTTAAGTAATTAGACCATTCGTGCGCCGTGAATAACGTTGATGTATGACAAGATGTGTAATAATTTACTCTTGCTTCCATTAAATTGATGTATGATTGATTGAGTAGACAGTTTTTGTTGCCCCATGAAATAAATCGATAGTTTACTCTTGCGCAATGATTAATTAATGATTGATGAATGATTAAGTTATTAGTTTACTTTTTCCATTAATTTAATATTGATGTATGACTAGTTAAGTAGTTAGACATCCTTGAGCCATGAAAATAATCTTGAGAATACTCTTGCACCACTTATTACATATGATTGTTTAAAGTTTATGTACTCTTGCGTCATTTTTGTTCATGTGTAAATGATTAAGTAAATGGGATTTTATGCACCTTGCAATAATGTCGACGTAAAAAAAAATTAGTAATTAGATAATCTTGTGTCTTGAAATTAAATGTTGTTTTATGATTTCCTAACTGAATAGATTAATTGCGTTCATTGAATGGTGTTGGTTTAAGTTTAATTCAAACTTTGGATAACGTGCATACCTAGAGATAATGTTGATTATTGATGAATTAAATAGTTGATTAATCATATGCCTTGAAGTAAAGTAGATGTCTTCTTTTGCACCTTGAAAATAAAATAAAGTTGAATTTTTTGGGCCTTATCTTATGTCATTGTATGATTTATTTAATAATTAAATTGTCTTGCTCCTTGGAATTTATTTGATGTGCAATCAGTTATTAAAACACTATTGCGTCATTGATTATTGTTGATGTTGTTGGCATAGCTAGTTGGTTTTTGGACTTGATTGTATTAGTGGGATGTAGACACCTCCTTGTTCCTCAGAAAAATCACCATCCCTGATAACTTAAATGGTCAAAATCAATCGGATGAATCCTAGGCTTGAGTGTTCCTTATGTGTCTTTGAGGTTCTAACCTTGCAGGGTAGGTTGGGCGAGTAGTAACTTTATGTCATCTTTGTTGAGTAAAATATATGAAATGATCTTACTCAAGCATTTTCAGATTTTTCTTGGCTAAAGAAAAATAGACAGGAATGTCACCCTAGGTTTATAGCCATCAAAAAAAAATCCTAACTCACAAGTATCAATCACAAGTGCTTAGACTAGTTTTTTTCACAAATAAAGACTTACTGGAAAATACATTTTAATATGATTTTCTGAATATAATAGTTTTTGAAAACAAGTGTAAAGACATAAGACACCAAGATGATAATCAAGACAGATAAGACATAAAAAAATCCTTTATTTCATTCCAATTCACCAAAGAGTCTTTTTCTTTACAAAATCTCATACAGAAATTCTGGACCAAAGTCAAACTTAGACATCCTCGATGCAACATACAAAAGGACCTTTGACACAAACCCAAAACTGAACTCTAAAATATGGATCAACTTTCCACAGATTGTTGCCCACTTGACTCTGCACAATAGCCTATGTCAGTCATGAAAACTAATTCACAAACAGACAAGCCTACAAAGACTATCAAAGATAGATCAACAACTCTAAAAAAAAAGTGTATGAATGATGTAATTCAACCCTAAATGTTGATGTCTACAATAAGACCCTACTATCATAAAAGAGAATTAGGCTTCTGATAAATTAAGGAATGAATGAAAACTGAACTATCTCAACATAAACTCAAAGAGAAAACCTTAGTATGTTTCTCCTTCTATCCTCCTCTTGTTCCTCCCTTTTTTCTTTCCTTTAAGAAAATTAGAATTTTTTGGAGTAGTTGAACCAACTCATTAGTTAAGTTAGCTAAAAGTCAACCATTTTTTTAGTTAAGGGGGGAGAAGTAATAAATCATAATAAGGGTTTTAAATAAATAGTAACTAGTAGGTGGGATCCCTTGTGGCTCCCTTTATCTCATAACAATCGTAACATAACTAGTTAGTTAAGAAAAACACCCCTCCTTGTGACTCCCCGCATCACATTAACATTTGACAATTTAGCTCATTGATATTTGAGATTATTTTCAAAAATGCATTACTCATATATCCAACAATAAAATATGATGTCCAAAAATCTTGAAGTCAACTGTCATCAACAATAGATAGAATAAAAAAAAACTCAAAATCCATATTTCCTGCTCTAAGATGCAATCTTTCCTTGATTGTTGTTGTCACCCTTTGATTTTTTTGTATTTTCCTTTGGCTGTGTTGAGCCTTTAGGCCTAATCTCCCTGATCACGTAAGAACAATCATCCCTCAAATGTATTCGGGAAGACATGGATTTATCAAAGCCATTGGAGGGTGAGGAAGGGGCAGCAATGGATTTTCCTTTGTCAAGGGCATGGTTGGCCTTGGTTTTTAACCTTTTTCTAGCATGAGAGGACTGAAATAGAGAGTGAACAGGTGCAGCTTGGACAATGGGGTTAATAGAAAGAAGAGCAGGTAGGGACAAATTGGGTCAGCCACAATGTTAGGAGACTGTCGGGTGGACAATCTCTTGCCATCCATAATTTTCGGGAACCTCGGGTTGCAATGAGACATGAGGGGGCACGGGAATACTAAGGGCTTGTGGATCTTGGAAAGGAGGCCTTTCAGGCCTAGGTTGGACCATTCCTTTCCCAATCCAATCAAAAAATATGACCTGAAACAACTGGCCTAGCTCTTGTGAATCAACATCAAAGTGTATGGAGAACCTTGGCCTTCTTGGGCCTCTTTTCCAATTACCTCTCCCTCAGTTTCCTCTGCCATGGCTACCTTGGCTGAAAAAACTCATTCCTGCATGCATTATGGATTAACAAATAGTCTTTTAAACAACTATACATGATAACTCTTTAAAAATATGAAATAGATTTTGGCTCAGAAACATATCAGGTTCATGCAATCCAATCCATAAAATTTGTTTAATTGTCATCAATGAGCAGGGGGTGAGAAAAAGGTCCTAGGATATGCGAGGGGCTTGTATTAAGTGAAAAAATGATAAAATTAAGGGGAAATAAACACGGTTACTACTCAAAGACCACAACAATCAACTGTAATGCAACCAAAAAGAACATCACTGTAATCCAACAACTTTACACTGTTTCAATACAAAAAAATTATTGATTGTAATTAATTTTAGAACAGGGAGTGAAAAATGAATGTGGGAAGTCGAGGGGGTTGTAATTAGCGAAAAACTAAATAATGGTAGGGAAGGAGGGCGATTATTTTTCATAAAATTAATTCAATGATCCATAAAACCATTATGCAAAATAAAACACACCAACTAAATGACCACTGAGACCCCAAACAATTATTGTGTACTCTCCAAACAACTCTACATATTTAACTTGCTCACTGTTGTAACCAATATTTAGCATGGTATCATCAAAACAGATAGTATGCATTCCACAACATCCTGTAGGAGAGATTTTCTCCTCTCATTTAGTCATTAATATTTTCAAACAATTCCCAAATGCATAACCAGTAAACTATTTCCACTTTGTTCAGCATCAAAATCAACCACTACCCACAAATTATACCAATCATCAAATACAAACTCAAATGTCGTGCTTGATTTTGTCTTTTAATCAATTAAAAATTGAATTGCAACGAATTTATATTATCACAGCACCAGTGCCTATCACTATTAAAAAGCATGGTATTCATTTAACATACATAGTGGACAGTCAATACCACAATTCATATCAAATTTCAAGATGTTGAGTTGCATTTAAACACACAGAAAACAATCACCACTTCAGCTCACGCTATGTTGTGGGATACACAAAACCATTCGACCAAACACAAGTGTATTTCTGTGATTTTACAAGTCCAATTTTATTTGACTCTAAACATTCAAAATGTTGGGAAATCCATCCAATACAATGAGGTATCAACAAAGGGCCCGATTTTACAAAACAATCGATCAAATTGCAATAAAGAGATGTTCAAAAACCCATGAACTTCTCCAATGGCACAATGTAACATCCCCAAAAATAAATTAATTTTATGTCTGAAAAATACTTAGGAATTTATTTCCATTTTTGGTAAATTCAAAATTTGAAAATTATTGTTAGTTGTGGCAATTCGAATTCCGAATTTGGTTAATTGTAAATTATGATTCTGACTGTTGGGAAAAGATTTGATTTGTCCCAACCAACTCTTTGACTATGAAACTTGTAAGAAACAAATATTTTTATATTTATTACTGATGTACAAATGGAACAACCAGGTTGAAATCAGTTGACCATGACTCCATGAGTGGGGAACATGTTGGAACTACCTTAGGGTTGAATGTTACAAGTGGAAAATCAGGAATTTGGCCATTGGCAGCCCCTGAAAATCAGAGATTTGTAAATCTTTGAAAATTCCCAAGGGGAAAATACCTAGGCACAAATGCTTTTGGCATATATAGCATATGGGAGGAGGCAGGATGATGTCAAGTATGCTGAGGAAAATAATATCACTTGTTGTTATGAGCATTGTTTTCTGTGTGCGAGGCAAGGAGAAGTTTTCTGAAAAACTGAAGGACTATAACTGAAGAGTTCTGAAATTTTCCCTCATGGATTCATGGTCAGGCTAGGGGGTGAACGGAGCAAGTAGATTGGTTGTTCCGTTCTAAGGTTGAGAGGAAATTGGTTGTTCCATTTGTTGTTCAGTAACTATTCAAATATGTATATCTACTCTTTCTTTCTTTTTTTTTGTTAATTTGTGCAGGACCTGCGATTAACCTGTGGCTTGAGAAACCGCGACTCAGGGGCATCTAAGCCGTCAAAATCACCCGGGGATCGCACCCGGCCTGAGCCACACCAACCCTTAACATGGTTGGATTTTTTGTCCCCGCAGGTTTCGAACCGGTGACTTTAACATCACGGAGTGGCTTAACAACACACTCCGTCACCGACTGTCCTACACCTCGGGGACTGTATATCTACTCTTTCTATGATCAAATGTTATTTTGAATTAATGGTTGATAGAATAAAACTGTTTAATTATGGATGAATTGTTTTGTTTATTAAATTACTGGTGGAATGGAATAATTTCTAGGATAAACTCTTACAATTTAATTGTATGTGTTGAGTAAACTGTCTATGTATCTTAGTTGGAAATGGAATTGAATTATAGAAATATATTAGGATATGCATCTAAGTTAAATGGATTCAGTACTCTATTACTCCTAACATCATAGACATGGGATTGTGTATGTATAGGAAACTAACTGAAGGGATAGTAGTTGCCTATATTTTTATACATAAATACACATAGCTATATTAATTAGTCAATAATATCCTACAGTGCAATTTCCCAAACAGGACTTAGTATGAAATTACATTATATATATATATATATATATATATATAAGTTGCATGTATAGGATTTCAGAACTACTTAACATCTAAATTATTCATACAACAAGTTTTATCAAGGCTTGGACATAGGAGAAACTCAAGCAAATCTCCCATTATTAAAACTATGCAATGACAATGTACAATTTAATTATTTCATAGTAAACTATAAAGGAAGTTTTTCTTTTGTAATTAATACAAATTCATAGTGCAAAGACTGTTTAGAGTTAACCACAGTATTCATATGGCTGAAAGGACATTTATAAACTCTATTAATAAGAAAAATAGAAGATCTATATATCGACAGGCTTGGAGCAAATAAATACAATCATGTTTCATTTCAATAGTGCAAGAGAAAATTATTGGAACTCAAATACCTAAAACTTATTACAAGTTCCAAAGACGGACAATTACTCAAGTGATTATTCAACTCTACACAATATTGTGTTTATAAATCTCTAATAGTGAAATATCATTTAGTAGGGGTTTTCCCCTATTATCTTTCTTTAAAACCTGAATACAAATTTAACCAGTCGTTACAGGAGTCTGGTATAAACTCCCACGATATATGTATTCTAGGACATAATCGTTTCTTTCAATAGAACCTGGGTTAAAAATTTTGAAGCGTGTTGTAAAAATGAAACCCGAGTACCTTTTGTACAGGAGGCTGTCCAAAAATCCAGAGACTTCGAATGTGCACAGACCTGTAAGGAAATCACTAATAATTTTAATTAGTGTTAAGTCGGCAATAAATAGAATTCTAAGACGGAATGTAGAATAATTACCAAGGAAAAATGATTTCAAAAGAATTAACACGAATGAATATAAGGATTGCACTTAGCTTGCGGTTCTCGGAGCAAATGTCGTCTTCCCTCTTTGCATCTGTGAGAAACTCACCCACAGACTGAATGGTTGGAGTGGGCCAAGGATCTCTTGATGGGTACCCTCGCAGTTAAATAAGGGTCCCATCATTAGATTATAGTAAGCAAACTTCAATCAATCTTTTCAGAAAAATAAATAAGCAAGAAGCAATCGTAAACCCAGAATCATAAATAGCATATGATATGAAACATACTCCACAAAGAATGCACAAATCCGGATGACAGACAGTTCTAGGATATTTCTTCCCTCATATTTACAAAATAATTACAGGATTGATGACAAACATCAACGAAACCATAATAGGGTTCTAGATTAACTAAATCCCTGTTCCTTTCTACATACGAAATGCGGGGTTTTAGACAGATTAATGACCGTATTTCCAAAATAAAGAACAATGTTAAAATTTTCTAAGTTCATTAATCTCTGAAATAATTTACACAGTGGGAATCATAACCTTGTAACTATTATTGTACAGACACGAACAGGACGAATAGAATAATCCTTGATTTAAACAAATCTTACATAGCAGTCAAGAAATCCTCACCGCAGTTACAGATTTGGCCTGCGACTACACAACTTTGAATCTGAGTATACTATTGGTTTTTATTCATATGAGATATAAGATATATTCGATATATTATTACAATAATGAGTGTTCCATATATAGGGAACATAAGGTGACCATCCATGAAAGGATGCGTCCCTTGAATAATCAATAACTATTTATTATTATCATTTACTTATTATATATGATATTTAATAATCAATAATAATTATATTATTAATTATTATCTCTAGAGAATTTCTTATCGATGTTGTCTAAACATCAACACTCCGTCTCAACAAGGGAGACATTCTGCAACATGCCACTCTTGTCTTTGAAGCATACAAAATTCACCCTAGACTCATGACACTTTACTGTTAGTCTTGGGAGACATATCTCTCCCACCTAAACCGAGGAGAAACTCCTTATGCGGCTCTCCCTCTGAGCCAATTAACTCTCTCTAATATATAATAGCATAGCATCTTGAGTCTTTATCATTCCTTGTCAAATCACCATGACTAGGACAAAGACCATACTAGGATCTTTCACCACAGGCACAGACCTATGAGTGAATGTGGGCTTGATGTTAACTGACATGTGGAAATCACTTCAAGAACCTCGAGTCCATATTATTCCTTGTCATGATCAAGGAAGGACTATGTCTGGGCCCATTTACCACAAGTGCACCTTTGTGATAAATGTATTCTATCTCCCTTGGTCTGCAGCCCAATCTAGGAGAAGTTATGCCCGATGATGAAACATCAACACTCCCTCTTAGCTAGGGAGTTATCTTTCCATAGTAGTACCAACTATTGTCCAGAGACACGCAGTCTCCACCAGTGGTACAAAAGCACCACAGTATTAAAATATTTGTCACACATGGCACTCCCATGTGGACTTCTAGAGGCTACACCTCTAGGAACACTTCTAGAGGCTACTCCCTCTAGGACATTGGGATATAAGCCCAAATGCACTCATTCCTTCTCGAATAAGCATCCATACATATCAACTCAACTCAATTCACACAGGAGTATGATCTAGAAAAAATTTGTCACACGTGGAACTCAATGTGGACTTCTAGAGGCTACACCCTATAGAAACACTAGGGTCAACTCCCATATTGTATGATGTTAAGGGTCAACTCCCTTGACATGTCCTCATGTTCTCTCCACATGGGACATTGGGTTATAATCCCAACTGCACTTATTCCTTATCAAATAAGTGTTCCACTTATCCCTTCTCGAATAAGTGTCATCACAGATCAACTCAACTCAATTCAATTCACAGAGGAGTATGATCTGGAGAAAGTTTGTCACACATGGCACTCCATGTGTACTTCTAGAGGCTACACCATATAGAAACACTAGGGTCAACTCCCATAGTGTATGACGTCAAGGGTCAACTCCCTTGACATGTCCTCATGTGCTCTCCACATGGGACGTTGGGTTATAAGCCCAACCACACTTATCCCTTCTTGGATAAGTTCCCCACTTATCCCTTCTCGAATAAGTGTCATCACAGATCAAATCAACTCAGTCACAGAGGAGTACGATCTGGAGAATGTCTCAGGAAGATGCAAACATCAACACTCCCTCTCAACGAGGGAGGCATTCTCTTCCACGCCAAGTCTATCATAGAAGTACTTAAACTTCATCCTGGTTTGGTAAGAACATCAACAACTTGCTCATCTCTAGGAAAGTACTACACTAATAATTCTTTCCTTTGCACCATGTCTTAGATGAAATGATACTTGATCTCAAGGTGGTTTGATTTGTCATGAAACACTAGATTATCAGATATCTTCACACAACTTTAGTTACCATAATGAATAATGGTGGAATTCAGCACATGTTTGAATAAATATGCACGGTGCTTATGAAGCCACACTACTTCACGGACTATCATACTTAATGCAATGTACTCTGCTTCTGTTGTGCTCAAAGCCACAGAAGTTCATTTCCTATTACACCAGGAAACCATGGAAGATCCCAAAGTGAAGCAACACCTGAAGGTGCTATTTCTATCCACTGTGCTCCCTGCCCAATCAGAGTCAATATATTCCTACCATATCATATCAGTACTAGAAGTATATCTTAAACCATGTCAAATTGTGCCTCACAAGTATCTCAACACATGCTTCACAATAATCTAGTGTGTATATCTCGGTTGGCTCATAAATTGACTAGGTGCACTTACTGCATAGAAAATATCTGATCTGGTGTTAACCAGATACATCTATGATCCAATCAGTTGTCTGTACGAGGTCAGATCAATCTCATCCGAATCGGAAGAATACACACATAGTTTCTTTAGATTCCTCACCATTGGTATAGCCATGAGTTTACAGTTTAGCATCCCAAAAAATTTCAATATCTCAATTGTGTTCTTCCCCTAACTCGGGAAGATCTCACCAGTTCTCTGCCACACCTCTAGTCCTGAGAAGTAGTACATCATACCAAGGCTCTTCATCTCAAACTTAGAGGCCAATGCCTACTTGCCTTCGACAATAAGGCTCTCTATATCGGTGAGGAATAAATCATCAATGTAGAGGACCAAAATCAGGGACTCACCATTAACAATATTTTAGTATAGCCTGGGATCGAAAACTCTTTTGTTGAAGCCCAAAAATCATTAGGTGTCCATAAATACTTGCATACCAAGCTCGAGGTGGTTGCTTGACTCCATACAAGGCCATCTTCAACTTGCACACATGAGACTCCTTCCCATGTATCACAAAACCATTGGGTTTATCGATGTATACTTTTTCCTCAATCTCTCCATTGAGAAAGGTTGTCTTTACATCTATCTGGTGTACTCTCTAACCCATGGATGTTTCAAGGGAAATAATCCTCTGGATAAAAGTGTATCGAGAAACAAGAGGAAATGTMTCCTCATAATATATCCCCTCCACATGAGAGAATCGTTTAGCAACAAATCTCATTTCGTGCCTCTCGATGCTCCCATCAACTGTGTGTTTGATCTTGTAGATCCATTTGGAGGTCACTACAGACTTCCCTTCAGGTCTTGGAACAATATCCCACACATCATTCTTCGTGATGGACTGATACTCCTCCATCATGGCATCTCTCCATACTGGATGACTAGATGCCTCCTCATAACAGGAAGGATTTGAATCAATGATGTGGCTCATAGCTACAGTATATCACGAATATCTCTGAGGTATCTTTCTCTCTCGAAAGGCACCATGAGGATTTGCATGGCCTTCTGCCTCCTGCAGAGTCTAATGAGCCCATGCAAGTRTCTTCCGACCTACTATAATATCTTTGGAAACATTAACTGGAGCTACAGGATCAATCTCCATGTAAAACCCTCTAGATATCTTAAAGGATACCTCATCCTTTGTCTCTACTCCCTCTGCATGTAGTACTGCCTCCCTCTCTAGAAGTACCTCTACATACACTGGAATTGTTTCCATGCTTGATTTCTCAACATCATGTACTAGGATTGCTACAATCTCAAGTTTCAATTTACATATGGATGGGAACCCACTTTTTTTTTTTATGCAAGAAAGAAATGTACATAGCTTCTCAAATTCATTTGAATCACAACACACAAAAAATGTTGGAATAATACTGGCTCATACTTCAAATTTTCATTTATTTCCATCAAATAGACAATTGAGTTTAATAGGTTAACCATGGCACCAAAATATGAACTTTAGCACCTTCCCATATCAGTGCGCATATTTCCTTCTTGGAAACTCTTGATTGTATAGGGTTCGAGAACTTCAACTTCTCCACCCATATCCCCAAAGACTGCAAGTGCCTCCTCATTGACTCGGGAAGTTTCTCACATAGAAAAAGTATTTCCCATCCAAACAATCCACTCGTTTTGGCACAAAAATAGTCCCTCAGTCTTAGACTGAACTCCATCAATGCCGAGAAATTTTTTATCAGTTCAGTATGCACCCTATTAGATTTCTTCATTATTAGAAGTAAGACCACACCACCCAACTTTACAAACTTCAACATTGTCTTGGGTGCCACGTCTGCCATCCTCACAAAATAGTACAATATCATATTCGTAATATAATATGCCATTTACCATCAAGGAACAACATAGTTCCTTCCTTTATTTCTAAAAGAAATTGATGTCCCAAGTAGGATGATTTGATCTAAAAGATCTCATGTGTCTTCTATTCTGTCCACAGGGTCGATTGATCTGCTTCCATGATGACATGTCATTGGACTGTTTTTAAGACATGACCAGATAAACATAACAGTCAGGAACAAGTTGGCATGAGGATTAAATGTAGAAGCATCCAACCCATTATGCATTGTATGATCACCCCAAATGGTGTCATCTTCACGATCTTTCAAAATCCAATAAATAGTTGAAATGGAAGCTAGATATTATGCAAAACATGCACGACTTTTCCCATACTTCCTCCACGAATGAATGAGCTTGGGAATGATGTTCAAGGGTTGGACTGAAGCAATGTTATAATTTAATTTCTAATCCTCGTTATTGTCATAAATGATCCTGAGCCTACTGCAGCAGGCCACAATGGCAAATCTCACTCTGTGTGCCAATCTCTTTACCAACCCTAATCACATGTTACATGCAGTAACCATTGTTGGTTTTTATTGCTCGTAAAAATTTTCCATCATCAACTATGTCACCTTTATCTGCCTCTAAAGAGTCTGAATGATTCCATTTGAGTTTATGACTTTCATAGTGCCATAAGTGACAGAGTTCGAAGAGAAATAAATGTAACTACCCATTATGAACTCTACTTCAGGGATGATATATGAGGGGCACGATGCATTTATAAAGGACAGGTCACGGATCGCAATCTTAACATGTGAAGGTAATAAATGGCTACAACTCAAGTGTCCCGTTAAAACATAGTCAGAAAAGAGGCAAAGAAACATTCTCCATTTTCTTAAGTAGCTGATAAACAGTTGGGTCGGTCACCAATCCCACATGAGGTAGAAGTTGTAATAGCTTGGTCGTGTATATCACTTGTGTTTTTAACTGTCAGTAAACATGCCCTGTGACCTAGGGATATTTTCAAGTGGATAAGATTCCTTGGGATATCTGACACTGTGCCTCTATCTCTCGTTTTCCTATCTCATTTTCCTAGGCCCTCTTATGAGGGAGTAAATCCTAGTCCTGCTCTGGTACCATGTTGGTTTTTATTCATATGAGATATAAGAGATATTCAATATATTATTACAATAACGAGTGTTCCATATATAGGGAATATAAGGTGACCATCCATGAAAGGATGTTTCCCTTGAATAATCAATAACTATTTATTATTATCACTTACTTATTATATATGATATTTAATAATCAATAATAATCATATTATTAATTATTATCTTTAGAGAATGTCTTCCCGATGTTGTCTAAACATCAACATGTACAAGTCTAAACCAAATCGGAACCTACAGAGAACACAGTAGGGGACAACCAAGAATAAGTCGAAGCAACGAAGAGTGAATCTCTTATTCTTGACGGAGAACCCTCGTGAGGAAAATTATGGGTTACATAGGAACACTTGCGTTGGATTTCTTTAGGAGCAACTTTAATAAAAGTTAACCAATGGTTTTGTAAATGAGAGGTATTTCATGAGAATTTCCCAAACAAATACCATGTTACACCTTAGGGTAACGACTAAGGGTATTGTCAGTTGACAAAACCCTAATATTTTGGAACTATCCCCAAATCAATAACTAGAAACCGCCTGTTAGCTATTATTCTTGTCATGGATTCGAGAAGCATGCGGGTCTGCAAGTTTCACAAAAGGCTCGAGCGCAGCTCGGGAGAATTCTTGTTTTCCAGGTAACATATCAAGCGAGTGTGTGAAGTCTTGCCATCGACAGCCGAGATCCATCCATGAAGCAGATCAATGGTTATCGGGATCTCAGAGTTGCCAATTTACTCGACATTTAACAGCAGAAGAGGCTCCTCTGATTGGAAGCTGAATATAGGTCGCTCGATCCAATGGCGTGTGTCGCAAAAGCTGGCCATCTCGGCGTTTCGCTCGTCGTGACTTTAACACGAAAAGAACAGTTATGTTATCTCACGAGACGCGAAGTGCCGAGAGCGTCCGGGAACTCGGGCCCACAAAAGTGCCGAGAAGATCAGAACCGTCCGCCAGCAGAGACACGTGCCGAGTGATCCCGCAGAGTCGGCGATCGGGAAAATGAAAGTCCTGCGCTCATGGCAACGGGAATCGCGATATCCCGATACGCGATTTCCCGATGGAGCTGAGAACCGTAGTGGGGGACAGGTGTTGGAGAGTCAATCCTTGTAAGGAGATAGCGCCACGTGGCATCATCATATCGTGAATTCAAAGGTCACGCGCTTGTTGACATCGCAAACCGCGAAATCCCGAAGGAGGATATGATCGAGGGCATATGGTGACGGTCACTTGGACCTGGGCTAGCGCGCAAGGAGCCATCAACAATCGGAGAATCGCGACTCCTGGGCACTTGTG